>JAPKLY010000282.1:461874-549011 GCA_026898435.1 Prunella vulgaris | reverse complement strand
TTTTTTTGGGTTTTTATTATCTATTTTTCGGGTATTTATTATCTATTCTTCGGGTATTACTAAAGAATTCTTGGGGTATTACTAAAAAAATCTAAATAATTGAGGAAAAGATTAGTTATAAAAATAGATATGAATGGATAATATTTTGTTATAATTTTCTCACCTTTTAACGTCCCACATATATTAATTATCAAATATTTTTTTAGTAATTATCTTTTATATTTTTATAACCTTATACAAGAATCATGATCCTGTGAATAGTGTTTATTAAAATTGATGTACACACTGTAAAGTATATACCATCCATCCACCGCTTCTATAGTTCTTCAGATATTATATTACACGTGATTCTGTAATTATATTAGCACTTTTCATTATCTGAGCTTTGAGTATTATTTATTTATTATTTAATTATTTATTAATTAGTACGACTAAATGAGGAAGATGACTTAATTAAAGGGTGATAATTTTTCACTGCAATAATAAAAATTTAAAAATTGAATAATTGATTGGATGTTGATTGCATGCACCCCATGTTACGTATTAGTGCATGCAAATTTTATGTAGTTTACTGGATTCCATGTATATGTTAATCTTCAGATTGAGCAATAAATGATTTTTTTTTTTGAGTGAAAGGTGTGACATAACAAAAATTTAACTGGAGATAGTCAAAATTAAAGGGTGCATACCATGCACCCTTGTGCACAGCAGAATCACTCATATTTTTATCTTACGAACCAAATATACCCTAATACTCTTCTTTTTCTTTTTCTTTTTTGAAAGGAATAATAATATTCTCTTTAAGCAACATAATTAAACTAAATTAATTTCGCTTAGTAAAGGATGTAATATTTGCAGACATGAGCCTATGAATTTTTTTAGGGGGGTGTGGTTCAAAATTCTTTGAGAGAATGAAAATGAAAATAATTATAAAATAAGCATGATTGTTAATGAGGAAAATAATTAATGATATAATTTTTTTCTTCTATGTAAAGTGATTTTATCTATTTTGATAACATATTCTCCTTCTACAATTATTTTTCCTCAATTACTCCCCCACCACTATCACCATCAATTTTCTTTTATTCCAATTTTTTTTTTAAATTGAGCAAAATATTAATAATATAACAAAAATAATTCTTCTTTCAATATATTAAGAATATAGAAGAGAAAGACATTTTAATTTTCATTCTCATTGAAGAACTTAAAACAAATGCAACAAAAATAAAGGGGTTGTTTGGTTGGAGACTTTTAGAGGTGAGTAATAGTAATCAAAGTCATAGTGTGTGTTTGAAATGACTCTACTATGACTTTGATTCCCAAAAACTAAGGAATCAATCATAGTTCAGCTTTATATGAGAATTATGACTTTCATTCCATACCCTTTCCATTCCTATATCATTTTAATTCCGTACAATTATACAAAACGGCCCCTAAATTTATAAACTAAAAATAACTTCTAAAACTCGAGTCTTTTTTATTTCTTTTTTAGCTGTTGAAAGTAATGGCTATCAAAGACCATAAAGTCATGAGCAAACATATATTGATATATAAGATCTCGAACTCGAATTCATGTTATACCTCAAAAAATGGGGTTTAATTCTATTAAAATGTGTCACCTTTTATTCAACTTTCAGTTTAATTTTGAATTTTACTATTATAATTAAAAAATACAATCTTTTAAAAAATTTCAAAATGATGCATATTTTTCATCTTCAACTAGCAACTGATGATGTATCTCACCGGAACGAGTAAAAGTTTGTCATGCTGGCATGCATGCATAAATATTAAAAATTCAAATCTCCAATATTGAATTTTTTTAAAATTTGATACAATTTTTGATAATTTTTCTAGAGTTTTTGGGTATCTTCTAAATCGTTTTGTGAATCTGATATCGAACGCTACAAACATATAAAATCATTTTCCCCTACTACAACCAAAAAATATTTTTAAATAAAAAGTATTGTTATTTTATATATATGCATATGATATATGATGAGAAATTAAAAAAAAAAAAAAAGTAATTAAATGTGTATACGTCAGTGTGGTAAACTTTTACGCGCTCGGTTGAGTCACGTCATCTGTTGCCAGGGGCGGATCCAGGAATTAATAGAGGAGTGGGCTAAAAAATAAATGCTTCAACACATTAAAAACTTTACATAACAAAATATTTCGATGTTCTCTATTATTTGTACCTGATTAAACATTAGCAAATTTGATATTCAAATATTTATTTATATAAAATAAAAAATAAATACACTAAATACGCATTCATCTTTAACAAGCCAAATAATAACATAAAAATATCATAAACAAAAATACTAAATGTATTTTTAAAAATAATTATCTTGAATGATGTGGATGAAAGATAATAATAAAGAAATCCTAATCCCCAAAATTCCAAAAGATTGCTCTTTATTTTTATTGATCTATAATATTATGCTTTAAGAATTAAATATAATTATTTAGAAAAAGAAAAAAGAAAAGATATATTGAATTACCTGCGAACAGACGCACACCATACGCATTCACTCACGACGCTGGAAGAATAAGGTTATAAGGTATATTAGCTTTAAAATTCTTTTATATATATATATATATATATATATATATATATATATATAAATATGTTAGATATTTGGGCTAATGGGCCCAATAATAATTCATTAACTTTAATATATATGGACCATACTTAATTCTAAGTTTCTAACATGTAGTGGGCTTTAAGGTTGGGCTGCTAAATTTTAAAAAATTAGGCTGGGCTAATATTACTATCTTAATTGCAATATATATATAAATACATGGGTTACTTTGGGCTTGCACTGGGCAGTAGCCCAGTGCAGCCTCCATATACATCCGCCCCTGTCTGTTGCTGGTCGGAGATAAAAAAAAAAATATATATATCGGATTAAAATTTCTTAAAACGTTGAATTTTTTAATAATAATCGTGAAGTTCAAAATTAAATTGAAAATTGAGTAAAATACAATGAATTTTTATAGAATTTAAAAAAATGATTCTTACTATAGTCTTCAATTTTTGTGAGTAAGTAAAGACACAAGACATTATAAAAGGTCAATAAAACTAGCACCAAAGTAAAATACTATCTTACCCCTACAAAATATCTTTATTTTTATCGACAACAACGTATCTATATATTGATACGCAAATACTTCAGTGCACCCAAATGCATGGTATGCACTTAGATTTTACTTCAATTTTAAATTTAATTTACTTTTTTTCAGAAATACACACTACACACCACATTATATGTTTTTTGGTATATCAAGTTATTCTTGTGGTATTGTAAGCATTTGTTCTTTATGTATTAAGTAGTTGTTCTTGGAGTATAACTAAATTGTTCTTAGAGTATTAATAATTGTTCTTGGGGTATTGATACAATAAACTCCGTATTCAACATTACTCTGAATTGCCAGCCAAGAAAGTATCTCTGCGACCACAAGCTGAATGAATTTGCCCTCATATTTTTTCAACTGAATCCTCTCAATCACTGACCGTTAATTCTTGATCATCATGGCATTTTCTGTTCAAACAAAATCAAAGTGTTTGCATACCGATTTGAATCTGGTTCGTGATTTTGCAGGAAGCCATAGAAGAATTTCCATCAACAAATCTTCGTTATGACTGATCATTTTGAGAGTAATATCGTTACTAACAAGAAGCAATCTTCAGTTGCATGCAGTCCATCCCCTCAACACACACACACACACACACATATATATATATATATATATATAAAATGTAATTCAAAACAAGCATTTAAGAGAAACAAAACGAATAAGAAAAATAGAAAAACCAATATAAGTTCAATCACAACTTATTCAGATCAGTAATCTCCTCATAATTTTTGACAAGAATTGCCAAAGTGATGAGTCAGTAAGCTGCCGGTATCCAAATGGAGCAGAGCTGTATATCCAAATGGAGCAGAGCAGTAAACAATTGGTCTTGGGGTATAACTATATTGTTTTTTGGGTATTCCAAACTTGTTCTTGAGATATTAATAAAATTGATATATCATCTAGATTTGTTGTTGGGGTATTATTTAAACATGTTCTTGGAGTACTACTCATTTGTTATTCGGGCATTATAAATTATTTTTTTCGATTTTACTCATTTATTTATTATTTATTAATTAATTATTCATTTATAAAGATATTTTTTTGGATATTATTAGATGTTCTTTGTGTATTATAAATTATTCTTTGAGTATTACCCGATTATTAATTATTTATTCATTAATTATTCATTTATAAATTGTTCTTTGGGTATTATAAGATATTTTTTGGATATTTATAAATTGTTTTTAGTATTACTCGTTTATTAATTATTTATTTAATATTTATTAATTATTCATTTATAAATTATTATTTGGGTATTATATATTGTTCTTTGGATATTATAAATTGTTCGTTGAGTATTACTCGTTTATTAATTATTTATTTATTAATTATTCATTTATAAATTGTTCTTTGGACATTATAAATTATTATTTGAGTAATATATATTGTTCTTTAACTATTATAAATTATTGTTTAGGTATTATAAATTATTCTTTGGGTTTATTTATTTATCAATTATTCATTTTATAAATTCTTAATTAAGTATTATAAATTATTCCTTATGTATTATAAGATGTTCTTTAGGTATTATAAAATATTTTTTGGGCATTATAAAGTGTTCTTTAGGTATTATAAAGTGTTCTTTGGATATTAAAGAAAAATATTCTTGGGGTATTAAGGAGTTGTTCTTGGGGCATAACTAAGTTGTTCTTTGGGTATTCCATACTTGTTCTTGGGGTATTAGTAAATTGAGGTATTAGTGAGTTATTGAGACATTATCTAGACTTGTTCTTGGAGTATTATTTAAATTTGTTCTTAAGATATTACTTAGACTTATTTTTTGGGGTATTACTTAGTTGTTATTCGGATATTATAAATTTTTATTTCGATTTTACTCATTTATTTATTATTTATTTATTAATTATTCATTTATAAGATGTTCTTTGGGTATTATAAGATGTTCTTTGTGTATTATAAATTATTCTTTGAGTATTACCGTTTATTAATTATTTATTTTTTAATTTTTCATTTATAAATTGTTTTATGGATATTATAAATTATTATTTGTGTATTATATATTGTTCTTCGAATATTATAAAATGTTCATAATGTATTATAAATTATTCTTTGGGTTTATTCATTTATCAATTATTTATTTATAAATAATTCATTATGTATTATAAATTATACTTTGGGTATAATAAGATATTATTTGGGTATTATAAGATGTTCTTTGGGTATTTATAAATTGTTCTTTGAGTATTACTCGTTTATTTATTAATTATTCATTTATAAATTGTTCTTCGGATCTTATAAATTATTATTTGAATATTATAAAATGATGTTGAAAATCAACAAGAATGCTTAAAAAATAATTATTATTTGAATATTATAAAAAAAATTATATAAAATGATGTTGAAAATCAACAAGAATGCTTAAAAAATAAACTAATCAAAGCATAAAATCCCCTCAAATTTAAGTAATACATAAAGAACAATTTACAAATACCCCAAGAACAACTCACAATACCCCAAGAACAATTAATAATACCCGAAGAATAAAATTATTTAATTGTTCTTTGGATATTATAAATTATTTTTTGGGTATTATATATTATTCTTTGAGTCTTACAAATTGTTCTTTTGGTTTTACTTATTTATTAATTAATTATTCAATTATAAAATTATTCTTTGGGTATTATAAGATGTTCTTTGTTTTATCATAAATTATTCTTTGAGTATTACTCGTTGATTAATTATTTATTTATTAATTTTTTATTTATAAATTATTCTTTGGATATTATAAATTATTATTTGGGTATTATATATTGTTCTTTGAATATTATAAATTGTTCTTTAGGTATTATAAATTATTCTTTGGGTTTATTCATTTATTAATTATTTATTTATAAATTATTCATTGTGTATTATAAATTATTCTTTGGGTATTATAAGATGTTCTTTGGTTATTATATGATGTTCTTTGGGTATTATAAATTGTTCTTTGAATATTACTCGTTTATTAATTATTTATTTATTTATTTATAAATTGTTCTTTGGATCTTATAAATTATTATTTGAATATTATAAATTGTTCTTTGAGTATTACTCGTTTATTAATTATTTATTTATTAAATATTCATTTATAAATTATTCTTTGGATATTATAAATTATTATTTGAGTATTATATATTATTTTTTGAGTATTATAAATTGTTCTTTAAGTATTATAAATTATTCTTTGGATATTATATATTGTTCTTTGAGTATTACAAATTGTTCTTTTAGGACGTATTATAAATTATTCTTTGGGTTTATTCATTAATAAATTATTCATTGTGTGTTATAAATTATTCTTTGGGTATTATAAGATGTTCTTTGGATATTATAAATTGTTCTTTGGGTATTATAAATTGTTCTTTGAGTATTACTTGTTTATTAATTATTTATTTATTAAATATTCATTTATAAATTATTATTTGGATATTATAAATTATTATTTGGGTATTATATATTATTTTTTGATTATTATAAATTGTTCTTTGGGCATTATAAATTATTATTTTGGTATTATTTATTTATTAATTATTCATTTTTAAATTGTTCTTTGGTTATAAATTATTTTTGAGTATTATATATTATTTTTTGGGTATTATAAGATGTTATTTGGATATTATAAATTGTTCTTTGAGTATTACTCTTTTATTAATTATTTATTTATAAATTATTCATTTATATATTGTTATTTGGATATTACAAATTGTTTTTTGAGTATTATATTTTTTTTAGTATTATACATTGTTCTTTAGGTTTTATAAATTATTCTTTGAATTTATTTATTTATCAATTATTTATTTATAAATTGTTTATTGTTGCGGATAATTGGGTGGAAGTCGTGGCCGAAGAAAAATTTAATTGGAAATAGTTAAAGGTGTATAACTCGACTAAAAAAGATGCGCATTGTGTGGCTTCCTTATTTGTTTAAATCTCCTTACACTCCAAGAATATCTCCAAGTTCATCCTTATATCTCCCTCCTAATTCGTTTCCAAGGGGAATCGAACCCAGGTCACTCACTCAAGTGAGGAACCTGGTGGCCAGGTGAGCTAGCTCTATTATAATTTTGTTTACAAATTTAATTGTATTAGTGAATACCTGTAATCGGATCATTAATTATATCCAATTATATTAATTTCATACTATAAAACTTATTTTCAGAAGATTTTGTAATGTGTACTACTAACGATTTGGTTTCGAAGTGTCTTCATCAAATTTCATCCTATTGATGGTACGTGGCATTGTGCTAAATTGCTACAACCTCAATATCCATTGACCAATAAATAGATGCTCAATTTCATGCTCAGGTTAATTTGCTGAGTCAATGACACAAAGAATAGTATTGTGTAAGAGTTTCATACATTTATGCCACTCAACAGTTCATTTATATATATAAAAAAATATGGATTGATTATGATAGAAAATTTCATGAATGTAAATGACGGTCACCGAAACCGCCTAGGCGGCCGCCTAAGCGCTTGAAGGCCCTCGGCCGCCGACCCCAAGGTCAAATCGCCGAGAAAAATTCGCTAACACATTTGGCACTGCCGAGACCGCCTAGGCAGCCGCCGAGACCGTCTTGGCACCGCCTAGATGACCATTACTCTTCTTTTTCTAATTTTTATTTCAATTTAAAAGTTAGATTTAAAATTAAAAAATAAAAACTAATTTACTAAATTACTAAAAAGTGAAAGTTTAATTGAACTACTTCATAATTTATTCGTTCTATGTCGTATTATGATAGTTTTTAACATTTTATTGACTTTTTATATTTTGTGAGAGTTATTAATTATGTTTTAAATTTACTATAATTTATCTATAATATTGTACTACCTCCGTCCCACAAAAGTTTGCATACTTTCCTTTTTAGTTTGTCCCACAAAAGTTTGCACACTCCCAAAATGAAAATATTCCTTTAAATCTCCACCTTTAAAATCTTTACCTCACAATCTCCACCATACACATTCTACTCATTACACTTTTTCTTAAAAGCCGTGCCCCCAAAAGTACCGCAAACTTTTGGGGGACGGAGGTAGTATATTTTTATTAATATTTGTTTAAAAAATTTTAATATTAATAAAAAATAAAAAAACCTTGGCACCGCCTAGCCGGTCTTGGCGCTTGAAGGCACTCGACCGTTCGCTGACCGCCAAGCGCCGTTTGCACCCTTGGAAAATTTACATTATGACAAAAAAAATTCAGTGTAAATTTTTAGCGTAGTCAACACACACTTCTTAGTGTAACCAACTTATATTTTTCAGCGTTAACAACTTCAACTATTAAGTGAGTACATTGTGCACCAGATATATACGAGACAGCTTTATATATTTGACGTGATAGTTGTGTAAATTTTTGTAATTCTCAAAAATTTTAAAATGTTAGAAAAACATTAAAAAAAAAGTACCACTTTTCAAATATACAAGAGTCTCATGAAATATAAACTCCATAGCTGATATAGTGGCAATGAACAAAACGGAAGTACAATACCCACGAAATCTAATACTAATTGATTTCTCATCAATTAAGATAAATTAATTCAGATTAGCATGAATCGAGGAAATCATATATATTTGACTGATCTTAGTATTTGTACCTTGTGTGCATACACTATATATAATATAATATAATATAATATAGAGAGAATCTGTTAGGCGTGGGATCTTGCATGGTCAATCGATGAGGACCCTGAAGTCTTCATTTCCCATGTCCCGTTGTTCTGCTTTTATTCTTTGTGCTGAGTCCACCAATGATTTTGCACAATCCCCTTTCACTGATTTCACTGGGAATCTCCTCCAGAAGCATGCAGCAATTGAAGATCAACTGTTGAAGTTTAGGGAAGTGCTCGTAGGAGGCCACATTCCATTCAGAGAGAGAGCTTATATACGCCAATTCCAAGAACCTTAGCTTCAGGAATTCACCTTCCCTTGTATCCCATCTTCCTCCCACAAATGCATCATGGTGAACCTCAAGGAATTCCAATCTCCCAACTATTGACATCTTCTCCCGAGACAAACCTGACAATAAAATTTTGGGCCCCACAATACTCTTACTTTTCCTTTACTTTATCTATCATTTCAATATAATACTACTTTTCATTAAATCTCATGCCCACAAATAAATGGAAAAAAGTTTCATGGACGGAGGGAGTATATTTTATTATTTAACTTCACACTCACATACTCCAACATTTCCTTAATATGTATGCCCTGATCTTTTTGAAGAAAGACCTAGGACGGAGGTAGTATAACGATTGATTAAAATAAGATATGAATTTGAGTTCGCCGTAAATTTGAGAATTTATTAACGTTGCGTCAAATGCACAGTAATTAGATACTCCCTCCATCCCAGAGAAACTTGCAAGTTTTTCTTTTCGAGACGTCCCACAGGAACTTGCAAGGCCAAAAATGGAAACTATTTTATAAACTTAACCCTCACAATATCTACATATTTACACAAAATGCCACTATTTTTTCACTTTTTGGACCCACATTACACTCAATCCAACTAACTTCTTTATTTTCTACATAAAATTTTACCAAATTAACCCTCAAAACACTACTTTTTTTTATTTTATTCCACCATTTTCTTAATTTGTGTGCCTCTCCCCCCTTGTAAATTGCTTCGGGACGGAGGGAGTATGAATCATCACTATTATGTGTACACACTATTACGGTTATATATATATATATATATATATACTATCACCGTTAAAAAATTAAATATATAAAAATATGGATATGAGTTCACGTGAACTTAAGTGTACAAGAATCATATTCTTCCTAATATAATTTGGAATAAGTCCAGAGAATTTTAAACAACATACTCCCTCCGTCCCAAAGGTGTTTTCACCTTTGGAATGAAACAACTTTTTAAAAAAGTAGAGTGTTGTATAAAGTTATATTATTAAAATAATGAGATTAGTTGGATTGTGAGGATAAAGTTAAAGTAATAGTTTCCATTTATAGGGTGTGAAAACAATTGTGGGACGGACGAAAAAGGAAAGTGTGAAAACAATTATGGGAGGGAGAGAGTATTTAAGAGTGGTACACTAACTTTTCTATATTTTTTAAAATAGTACAAGTTATTTTAAAATAATATATTTTCCTCTGTCAGGTGGGCCATTGTGTATCAATAAAAAGAAATACTCCCTCCGTCCACGAAATTTATGCTCACATTTTTGCACGTGGTTTAATGCAATATGTCGGAAGGTATTATGAGATATTGTGAGGTCCATTTTGAGTAAAGAAAGTATTTATGAATAGTACATATGATATACTTTTCATAAATATTCTCTTTATTCAAAACGGACCTCACAATATCCCGTAATACCTTCCGACATATTGCATTAAACCACGTGCAAAAATGTGAGCATAAATTTCGTGGACGGAGGTAGTATGCACTTATAATTGTCAACTGTAAATTGATCCATATAGTTTTTATTTCTAAATAAGAATAATTACTATTTCATTTGTCTATTTTTATTTCGTCTTACCATCGTTTTCATCAATCATTTATTTATTATATAATAATAATTTATTTATTTTTAAAATTTCTTTAAAGCATTGTTATAATTTGTGGGTGGTTGCTGATAAATATGAATATCTCTTGAAATTTATGTGATTTATTGGTCTAATTGGATGAAATTTTAAGCATATTTTAATGGATCGACAACTTCAGTTTTGCTGAGTCAATAACAACAAATAGTAATGTTTTATCAGAGTTCCATATATGCAAAATAAGGTAGCACAGGTTAAATTTCTTTAGCGAAAATGAAAATTAATTCTCTCTAATGCGTTGAACATATTAGGGAAAGAATTACATGTATTATGGTTATATTATTCAGTGTTTTCATAACCGGACCGTTAATCAAACCGGACAGAGCACCGATTGGACCGGCAGTCTAACCACTGAAATAATTCCAGTCTATTTTTAATATTATAATTTTATTATATTAAAAAATAAATTAAATTAAATTATTTCATATAAAATTTTAATAAACTATAAGTTATAATTGAAAAAAAATTAATAAAACATAGACAATTAAAATCAAAATACTCAAAATAACTCAAATTATAATATCAAATTGTAATTGATGCGCAAATTATTTTCACACAATTCACTAAGCCTACAAGTGTATAGGATCTTTGTAGTACGTAAGCTTGACCAAGTAATAAAAAATATCAGATCCTAGGGAGGCAATCTAATGTAAGGAGGCAATAAAATATGGAGTGCTACTCACCTATGAAAGCGGTAATGTTTTCGGACTTTTGGGCTTAATGAAAATAAAATCAAAGAAACTAAATTAAACTACCTAATTAAGCCAACTACGACGAAGAGAGGATTGAAGTGCTTTGGGTAATATCAATTAAGTGAGTTTCGTGACCTAGTGTTTCTAAGGTCTAATCTCGATTCATTAAACGATCAAACTAGAGAAAATCTCTCACCAAATTAAGTAAACACAGCTCTCGCTTCTAGTCCACTTAACCTAGTGTCTATTCGTGTGTGTTCTCGACGACCTATCCCCTCTCGGTGTAATAGACGTTCTAACAATAGCAAATAATAAATCATTCAACACAACGATACAACTAATAGAGCAAATGCAGCTCTCGCTTGTTGTCTACTCAATTAAAATGCACAATTATGGAAGAACAATTTACTAAAGCTCAAGAAATCCAACGATAAATAATTTAATCACTCATTCCACTCAATCACACACTCAATCAAAAAAACGCAGCTCTCGCTTGTTGCTAATTTAATTAAAATGCATAATCAAATAAGAACAATCATGTTAAGCACAATTAATCCACAAATTAGGAATTCAATCATCTAACAAAACAAATCAAAGCACAGACACAATAAAATCATTAATCCCCACTAAATATTCATCACCCAGAGCACAATAAAATTAGACCATAATCATTCTCAACAAACCCATAACAATAACAAAGCAATAAACTAAGAACATTAAAATACCGACTCAAAATGAATAGATAGGAAGAATATCACCTCAAATGGATTTTAAACACTTAATTCTTGCATGAAATTAAAAACCTACACTAAAATTTATTTATAATTGCAGAAAAATTAAACCCCAGTGAAAATGGGGGAGAGGAGCTCCCCGTTGCTTGGATCAGAAGCTGCCGAAAAATTGTATTGTCTACGCTGAAGCTGCCCTACCAATTAATTCCAAATGGGCCAAAAAAATAAAAATAGCAAATGGGCTTCATTCCTCACAGCCCAAAAGAATTTTCAGCATGGCAAAAGAAACGTGTGTACCTCCGCAGCAACTCTTCTCTCTTTGTAAAAAACGTGTGACACTTCTCACAGCTTTTTCCTTTCCATTTCATCCCAAATAATTGAAACCAACATAAGCAAATAATGTGTTAGGCGTGATATCACGCCTAATAGCAACTTCACTTTTCTTCACATTTGGCAACATAAAAAACGTTTTTTTTCCTTTTCTTGAGCAACTCTTTAAATGAAAGCACGAATTTCCAACGATTCTTTCTTCCTCTTCTAATTAATGGGCATCCATTCACGGCAGCCGGCCAGAAACTCCAGCGAAACTCCGGCGTGAATTTAATTCCGATGAAATCCTGGTGGATGAACGATGGGCGAGTGGATGTGCTTCCACTTCTTAGCGGACAGACGCTGGAAATAACAGAGATTCAATCATCGTCTTCTCCGGCAAAGGCTTCAAGGATTCGGCGTTGACTTGAATTCTAAGTGAGCTGCTTCCTTTTTCGGCAAAAAATTGTATTTCCAGGCGTGTTGGCTGCGGATTTCTGCGGCTTCATCGGCGAGCAATAGGCTGAGGACTTGGTGCTTCTTCATCCCTTCAATTTCCGGCATCACATGGTTTATTCCAGCGACGGTTGTGCAGATTCCGGCAGTGGCATGGTGGCGTGGAGATGCACGGCGCTTTCAGGCGTGAGGAACGGCGGCGGCTGGGCGTTGTGGGCATCGGATTTCTGCGGCTTGGACGGTGGAGTAGGGGAGTATGGTGAGTGAAGAGTGGGTTGGAGCAGGGGTTGAGGAATGAGGATGGTAGTCGAGAGAATTGTGAGGAGGGAGATAAGCCACGTCCTCATCTTCTGTGCAGCAATTAAACATCCTTTCCTCAATCTGATAAGAAACTGGAATTAGTCAACTCTTTACCATCCAAACAAATCATTGATGGGCTTCAGTTTTATTTCTTTGAAATGGGCCTTAATTTTAATTAAAATAAAAACAATATCTCAATTAAGCCCAAACAATTTTTTTCACAAATTAATTCATCATCCCATCTAAATTTTCAATAAAATTGTAACAAAGCAATATTTTCACAATTAAGCACAATATTTTCACCGTAAAAACGGTTTTAGAGGGTAACCGGACCGATTCTATGGCCGATTCCCAATTCAACTGGCTCTCAAAAACAGTGATATTATTAGTGTTGTGCAATATTATTAGGTAAAGTTGGGAAAAAAAAAAGATTGTAAATTGTACGAGGAGAAACAATTGTAGAAAGAAGAGTAGTTAACCAAAATAAAATCATGATTACCGTATTATAAATAAGAGTACGTTTCATGTGCACCAGTTACACGGTGCAATTCAAGTGTATTTTTTAAAAGTTATACAATTTACTACTGAAAAGTTACACAAATTATTACTGAAAAGTTACACTATGAAATATACACTTTTCAATAATAACATGTATAACTTTTCAATAATATTTTGTGTAACTTTTAAAAAATGAACTTGAATTGCACCGTGTAATTGATGCATACAAGACTAAAAAGTAGCATTAATGTTGATTATATTTTATTCTTATTAACCATCATAATTATTGTGTAATCACCCCCATCGAAACATTTACAAAATGCCGCCAAAGGTAATTAATGACAAATGACATGCATAAGGCCACAATTATCATGTGATGCATGATTATTACTAACTCCACAAAGTAAAGTAATATAAATACTCTTATGTTTTATTTAAGATATATTCTCTCAATTACAGAAAAGCACTCTATTATAAGTAAAACTACAACATGGCACATAAAGTTTTGCCCCTCGCAATTTGATACATTTTGTTGTGTTAAAAGTAACTTGTACCCTACCCCATTACCTTAACAGATAAGCTACCAGAACACTTACACACTCTTATATTACTAATCAAGTCAAGTGAGTCACATTCTCTCAAACTAAAAGCTAGGGGTGAGCACTATTCGGTTTTAACCGAAAAACCGAACCGAACCAAACCGAAATAAGAATTTGGTTCGGTTAATTTGGTATTCGGTTCGGTTTTGATTTTAAATATTTAATATTTTGGTTTTCGGTTTCGGTTTTTAAGATAAAAAACCGAAAACCGAACCGAATTTAAACATATATATATATATATATATATATATATATAATTATATATGTGTAATACTATTAGGGCTCATTTGGTTCGTAAGATAAAAGTATCTATCCGTAAAAAACATGCATATTTTTGGCGAATAGATATTTTTATCTTACGAACTAAATGAGTCCTTACTAAATATTATATTACATAAATATAATTACATTACATATAGATAAAAAAAACCGTAACCCTCAAATCCGTAAGTTACCACTTCCAAATTCCCTCCCTCACCCTCACGGTCACGACGCCTCACTTCCAGAAATTCCCTCCCTTACCCTCACGCCGCTCACCCCATTCCCATCCGTCGCCGTCCGCCTAAGCTCACGGCAGGTGGCCACCAAGTCACCACTTCCCCTCTCCCTATTTTCGCACATACAAATTTGACTAGTGATATTTCGGTTAATATGGTTTTGAACCGAAACCGAACCGAAAATTTCGGTTTCGGTTTTTTCGGTTTTTAATGTATATGGTTTGGTTTTGGTTTCTAATAATAATAAATTCGGTTCGGTTACCGAACCGAACCATGCTCACCCCTACTAAAAGCTCACGTTATTTAGACCCATTACTTGAGAGATACAACCCGAAGATTAGAAAACTC
Organism: Prunella vulgaris; assembly: GCA_026898435.1. NCBI lineage: Eukaryota > Viridiplantae > Streptophyta > Magnoliopsida > Lamiales > Lamiaceae > Prunella > Prunella vulgaris. The sequence goes on along the minus strand of JAPKLY010000282.1, from coordinate 533,892 downwards.
CACTACGGATTAATACATCCCAAATTAATTTTCAAGTATGCCCTTCTTTTCTTTATATATCTGATAATTTGGAAAAAAAATTGAAGAGTGGACATAATTTTGAAAATATATATTAAAAATAAGTGCAAATTTTAAATTTTATTTTGAAAAATATACACAATTTCGATATTTTTTCAAAGTCATGTCGATTTTTTGAAAATTCGGAATTAAATTTTTTTAGAACACAAAAATAAATCTCGCAAAACCACATTTACACTACATCACTATACTTCCTAAATCATATTTTATTCATCCAAAATATATAAATTTTCATAAGAAATAATAAACAAAAGTAGATTAAGAATGAGCATAAGACTTCATAATTTTTCTACATTTTTATTCATAACGCTAATAATCGATCTTGTGCTGATTTTTATTTTTATTTTAAAAAAGGTGTACATACTAAATTGCATGAACGAATTAATAAAAAGGGCATTTTAGATATTCAATACTTATATATAAAAAATATAAAAAATTGTGAGGTGTACTTTTCTATATTGGTGTCTACATAATCTGGACCTAAACTAAATTAATTGCGCTTAGTACAAGATAAATGAACCAGGTGGTTTAGTTAATCTGGTCACTGGACTTCTCACTTGAATGAGTGACTCGAGTTCGAAATTTTTTGAAAACTAATTAAGGGAGATATAAGGTGACTTAGAGATAATTCTTGGAGTATTTAGTAATTTGGAGAACTAGCTTCTAACAACTAACATGCTTAAAGAGTGCTTGGTCGAAAATTATTCGACGAGTATGAGAATAATTATGGTAATTATTAACGAGCCAATGAAACAATTTTCTCTTCTAGGTACGTAAGGTATCATTATCCATTTTGATAACTTGTTCTCATCTATAATTACTTTTTCTAAATTATTCTCCACCACCCATCTCATGTTGTGTCATTTTTTTTTAAATTGGAGCATTATATTAATAATATAACAACCTTAAAAACAATTCTTCCTTTAATATATTGGGAACATAGAGGGAAAAAACATTTTAGGGAGTGTTTGATCGAAAATAATTATAAAACAATTACGGTAGTTAATGAGAATAAAAAAAGATCAATGACATATTTCTCCTCCTAAATATATAAGGTAATCACTATCCATTTTGATTAATCACTCTCCCTCCTATTATATCTCTTTAATCGTTCTCATCTTCCATCACCAACTTTCTTTTATCTCATTATTTCCAAAATTAAAACATATCATTAATGTCATAATCACCATGTCCTTCTGACATATTCAGGAGCATAAAGAGAAAATATTTTTATTTCTCATTAAAGATTAGGAAAGAAGCCATCTCCTTAACTAAGTTTATAGACTAAATAACCTTTAAACTCAAGTCTTTTTTGTTTCTTTTTCAATTGTTGAAAGTAATGGTTGTCAAAGAGCATAAAGCCATGACCAAACATGTATAAGATTTCGAGCTCGAATTCATGTACCCCCAAAGAAAAAATGAATAGCCTTCACTTTTGTGGGTGAGTAAAGTTAGATACAAGACATCATAAAAGGTCAATAAAACTAGCACCAAAGTAAAATACTATCTTACCTCTAAAAAATGGTCTTTATCCCTTTTCTCTTCTTGCATTTTCATTTCTTTTCTTTATAAAAAAGCTTAAGAAAATGAAATATAATGCCTATAAGTTACTCCTATACACAAAGGGGAAAACTTTCAATGTGCTTTCTTTTGCTTTCTCATATCTGTTTGTACAAACCTACGCTCCGTTGCAGATACTCCGACGCTCGGTGTTTGTCGACGAGTCGTGCCCGTCTCCTCCACCCGCTCTTCTTTAATCAATGACTGTTGATAGTATTTAAACGCCACAAATAACATAAATACTGCATGATAATGTATAATTTCATGTAAGAATATTATCAAATGGCTGTAATAATTTATGAAAATATTTAAACTTTAATTATACGTACGAACCTGCCCATATTCGTGCAACAACTGAAGAAAAATTCCAAATCAGAGTGAAGATGGCAAATCCTACTGCCTTCTTGTGAGTGCATGATTTCCAAGCATCTTCAAATCGTCTAATCCAAAATTTACCTTTATTTATTGTAAATTTATGTCAGCTTTTTAAAAAAAAAAATCTTTTTCTGAAAAAGAAAATTAACGTGGGGTCGAAAAATAAAAGCATAATTATTTTATTTTTGTTAAAAAAAGCAAAAATTTCAGGTGAGATGTGATGTGATGATCGTGGGCATGTGGTGAATTTTGTTTTTACCGTATGCAGTTAACTGCGACGAGTAAGTGGAGCAGAATTTAGGCACGGTAAATACTCCAATAAAGCCTGTAAAATATATCATCACAAATACTATTAACTTTTTGCTAATAAAGGAAAGAGAGATTGAAATAAATATAAGCCGTGATAATTATTTTATGATTATCAAATGAATTTGTCACCCAATTTTTTTTTTAAAAAAAATGCACAATATATGTTTCAAGTATTTTAAATTAATATAGTGACAGGTTGTAATCAAACTCAACATGGTCTAAAAAAATAAAAAATAAATAAAAAGGTAAGTAGATGGCCCCCCTAATTAATATATGGGTGGTTATAGTATGTGACAAATTAAATAAGAAAACGTTGAAGTGGTTATATAGTAATGTGACAAAATTAAATAAGCAAAGATTTAAACATGTCAACATCAATTTTCATGTGGCCACTAATTAATCATATTTAAAGTTGCATAATCAGTTAATTATATTTTATCATTAGGCAAAAGTGTTATTTATCATAATATCACTTAATTATGCATGTAAGTTGTCGATTTTATAATGAGAATAAATTGCATTTTACCACAGTTAAAAAAGGATGATTTATTTATTATTTTAAAATTAAATGAACTGACCTAATTTGGCCATCTTCCAGATTGTTATGGAGCTTCCACACCTTGCCAAAATGAAAAGCAACACTGCCAACTGCAGTAGCAGAAATTGTCATTTTACACAGAATTTCACAGTTCCAAATTTCCAGGTAAATAAACATTGAAAATTTACCTTCATTGTAGTAGCTGGGTCCCCTGAAAATAGGGCTCTCAAATTCACAAGAAATTCATTTACGTATGGTAAAAATAATTTTACCACCCAAATTGCTTCATCTTCCCCAACTACATAATCTTGATTTGAATCATTCATCTCCCTTGATCCCCTGTCACATTTCAAAAAACAAGGTTCAAAATTTTTTTACACTAAAAATTTACCATATTTTTATCTCTTATGAAAATAAATCAATTTTGGGTAAAATAAAAAAAGGGGAAGTTTTAAACCGTTAAAGTTGACTAATGATTGATTCTCAGAATCTGCTTAAACATATTTTACTAATCAGCAAAAAAGCAGCACATGATTAATTACCTTCTTCTTTTTAGGAGAGCACATAATCACTTTTAATTTTGAGAAAAAATGATTTCAAGATTGAAAATATGTTTCAAAAGTTACCTGGAAATGAGTGATCTGAAGAGAAAAATTGCAGCAAGGTAGACAAGGCCCAAGTATGAAACCACTGAAATAAAGCTGCAAAATGCAAATGCAAAAAATTAGTCATCTAAAAATTCAGAAACTTTTGGTCAAAAGATTTAGGGCTCATTTGGTTCGTAAGATAAAATTATTTATCCGTCGAAAATATGCATGTTTTCGACGGATAGATAGTTTTATCTTTAAAACCAAACGAGCCCTTAATGTAATAAACCTGATGTTGAGATCCTTTGTGAATGAAGATGAAATAATTGCAAATGTCCCAATCCCAAAAACAAATGCTGATTTTGATACATCTCTCCACATTACTAGGTCAACTAATATCAACCAAACAAAAATCATGACCTCAATATAATAATAACAATAAATAAGACGACATAATAGTATTATAATAGTCAAAATGATTTGTATTATAACATTTAATAGCATTAATTTAATATTAATATTGTATAATGAAACAATTATATCATATTAAGTTGCAAGCTGGTTTACACACTACGTAAATAATACTCTCTCCGTCCAATAAAATTCTGTGATTTTGTTTATTTTTAAAAAATTATTTTTATAACAAAGTTATGTTATATGAATAAATATGTATAAAATTTTAAAATGTGCATGAAAATGAATAATTTTTTTTTTCAATAGTGTATAATATTTAAATGAGAAAAGTGTGAATAATTAAAAAGAAAAAAAGAAAAAACAATAAGAACTTACCAAAAGTTTGCAACCTGCTGCTGGTTCTTTGCATTCTGGGAAAATTGTCTGAAACTGGAAATGTGGGGCAAATATTTTAATTTTTTTAAAATTTTCAAAAAAAAAAAAGTTACCAATTTTTTAAAGAAATTATACTCACTTGGATTGAATTTGGCATGATTTGCAGTAGGAGGAGGCTGTTTCTTGACAATTGGTGAACTGGGTACTGATTTTTCACTGCTCTGAACAAATTTCTTCTCCTCTATCACATTTTTCTTTAGCTTTTGATCTTCAAAAGTGATTTCTTTAATATCAAGATTCTTCTTTTCAATCTCAATTTTCACAAAATCGTCATCTTCATCATCCAAATCCGATTCACCATCACCGTCCGATTGATTCTTGATTCCGCCGACATTGCTCGTGATTGCCTTCTCCTCACAGCCATCAAATTCTTCCTCAGATCTCACTTTTTTATCCTCAGAGCCGTTGATTTTCACAGTGTTCTTCAAATTCCCATCAAGATTCTCTCTCCTCCCAGATCTCGTTTTCTTGATTGAAATTGGGCTTTTCTTGATTGTGGAAACGCTCATTTCCGTACAATTCTCCTCCAGATTCTTGGTCAATTCAGATCTCAGGCCTGCCAAAGTGTCGGGTTTCCAAGTTTTTCTTTTGCCAGCAGGGCTCTGTTTGGGCGACTGCTCATCACCATTGATGCTCTGAGTGATTTCTTCGGGAGAAGCTTTGAAGACCTTAATCCCACCTTTGACCTCATCACTCCTCATTCTGCTCTCCCAAACAGACCCTGCTTTTGGCGCGCTGCCTCTTCTCCTACTGATACTTAAATCCATTGCCTCTTTTGATAATTTCTTTCAACTGTGGACCCGGATTTCACGATGCCCTCTTAATGGAATTCTAGCTTTGAGTTAAAGAAATTACAGGTGGATGTTGTGAGTGAGAGAAAGAGAGAGAGAGACAGAGTTAGTGTGTGTGGGTGAGAGAGAGAGAGACAGAGACAGAGACAGAGAGCTCTGCTTTTTCTCTGTTGATTCTCTTTACGTCTTTAACCCAGAATAGGAGGAGGGCTCTTATTTAATTGTATTTATGATTGTTGTATACATGATGTAGGTATTAATATATTTTATAGGCACAGCTACATAATTTGGAGTTTTTAATATTCATCAGTCCGTCTTTTTATAAGTTGCTCATATTGCTATTTTCGTCCGTCTTTCTATAAGTTGTTCATTGTTTTTTTACTTTTTTTGGAAAATACTATTCACTACTTTATTATTATTTTCAATACATTTTATATTATTTTTATTACTTTTTCACTTTTCTCCATCACATCACTCATACTTTTTCACTTTTCTATCACATCACTTATATTTTTTCACTTTTTTCATCACATCACTTATACTTTTTCACTTTTACCTTAATTCGTGTGTCCAAAAGCAACGAGCAACTTATAGAAATACGGAGGGAGTATAATATTTTTCTTTTTTTATAAATGCGAGTCAACCTTATATCTCTCTTAATTCATTTTTAAAGAAAATTGAATTCGGATCACTCATTCAAATGAGAAATTTTGTGTATTGGTCTTATCTTGCTTGATATGAAATATAAATTTATACTGATTCGGTATTTTATCTTATGACACGATAAAAAAAGATAAAAACTTATATAAAAATTTCTACCGTAGAAATTACTAAAAATAGACTAAAAAATAATTGAATGGACGCGCATGCCCTTCAACTTTCGATTATGATTTCGCGGCTTAGCTTCCAGGATTATGATTCGCATAGTGGGTATATGCATGGGTCTGTTGCTCTTTTCTTTTTTTTTTAATCATATAATTTTTTAATTAATTTGTTAATTAAAGAAAAATCAAGTAATATTATATTAAAAATTTAAAAAATTTCTTTTAGATTGTATTACTATATGATCACATATATGTTACTGAAAGATAAAATTTATGTTACTGTTATATTAAATGTTGTTATTTTATATGTATTCATATATTTTTATAGAATAAATAATTTTTCATATGATACAAGAGTAAAATATATCTTACTATAAGAAAAATATTTGTTTTTCACAAATATTTATTTATTATTGTAGAAATAATTATATTTTCATATAATAACACATATAAAATTGTCAAAATTTTGTTATTATATGAAGCAATATACCTAGACTTCAAGATATAATGATAAAATTAAAAAATATATATTTATTCTTATAAAATTATATTTTATCCTTATAGTAACATGCATTTGCCCATATAGTAACACACATTTTCCCATATAGTAACACAAAATGAGGAGCAAATGTGTGTTACAATTAGAACAAATGTATGTTACTATCATATAAAATGTTATTCTTTTTACATATATTCGTTTATTTTTATAGAATAAATATTTTTTATATAATATAAAGAGTAAATATGTGTTACTACAAGAATAAATATTAATTTTCAAAAATATATTATTTATTTTTATAAAATTAATTATTTTCATATAATAACACATATAAAATAGTAAAAAGTGTATTACTACATGATTCAATATACCTAGATTTTTAAGGGAATGGTGAATAAATAAGAAACACATATTTATTCTTATAAAAACTTATTTTGTCCTTAAAGTAACATATGTTTGCCCATATAGTAACACAAAATGAGGAGTAAATGTGTGTTACAATTAGAGTAAATGTATGTTACAATCATATAAAATGTTTTTTTTTTTACATACATTCATTTATTTTTATAAAATAAATATTTTAATATAATATAAAGAATAAATTTGTGTTAATATAAGAATAAATATTAGTTTATCACAAATGTATAATTTATTTTTATAGAAATAATTAATTTTTCTTATAATAACACATATAAAATAGTAAAAAATATATTACTACACGATTAAATATATCTAGATTTTAAGGGGAAGATGAATAAATAAAAAACACATATTTATTATTATAAAAACTCATGTTATCCTTAAAGTAACACACATTTGCCCATATAGTAACACAAATTTGGAGCGAATTTGTGTTACAATTAGAGCAAATGTGTGTTACTGTAAAATCAAATTATGTGTTACTATATTTACTTAAATTTTATCAAATCCATACATATTTTTCAAATAAATAAAAAATAAATAAACTATAAAAAAAGATGAAAATTGAATTTTACCCAACTAAAAAGGAATATGACTAATCCCATTCGAAAGGAAGAAGCCATTAGCGAAATCCCATTGTAGCGTAAAGTGAAGAAGCCATCAGGAAAAAGTATAGAAGGGTGCGACCGTCTTTCTGTGTTTCTACATTTATTTTTAGAAATATTTCTACGGTAGAAATTTTTACGCAAGTGTAGCTCTTAAAAAAATTGTCATATTATACTCTTTTCACTATTCACTTCGTAATAAATTATTTCACCCACTTACAATTTTTGTAGGGTTTGAATAGTAATTTTTGTTCTTATATATATGCATATTACTCCCTCCGTCCCAAAAGACATTGCATACTTTCTATTTTGGTCTGTCCCACAAAAAGTTTGGATATCCAAAAGTGGAAACTATTTATTAAACTCCACTCGCACAACACACATATAATATTTATAAAAGTGTACATTTTATACTTTTTTCTTAAATCACGTGCCCAAAAGACACCGCAATATCTTTTGGGACGGAGGGAGTACATCTTACCAAATAAAATTATTTTCTCTCTTTTTATACATTACACCCTACCAAGTGAGATTACTTTTTTAGGACTATGTTATGTAACTTTTATATTACATCCTACCAAATAACATAATATAAATTTTACTTAAAAAATTTATAACCTCTAATATTGACTATCAATCACCACCTAAATCTGAATATATTATGTTACATAATTTGGTGTTTATAGTGAACACTATAATTAAGGTTTGGTCAATTCATTTACATGTAATTAAGGAGAATTGATAGTTTCCATTTTAGTTCCAAATAATTTCAACGATAAGTGATAATCTTGTAATACACGCTAAAATCATTAATTAGCATGCCCGTTTTAGTCCAATCATCAATTTTTACAAATTTGCAGAGTAAAATGTTGCTCCAATAAGAAACACATATTATCATTACATTTATGATTTATCTACTTACTTGCAAAGTAGTTACCTTTTCAAACGCTTATCATAATTCATCTTTGGTTGGTTGTGTTGCTACAATTGACTATGGCCTCCCAATCTCTTATTCTTAGTTTTAGTTTTTTCCTCTCTCCTCTAGGGTTTTACATATGAGATTCACCACAAGTATCATGTTTTATCTTAATTGTAGAATTTCCTGCCTCATTGTAGTATTTTTTTTTTAACGGTAAAAGATAGATTTTATTATAAAAGTTGAAAAATAAAAGATGTTCCAACTCCTACAATAAAGTCAATTTTTTAATTGAGATTCTAACACTATATATTTTGGCAACAAGACTTTGGGATATCTATTCCAATCAAAGTAAGAATGACTAATAAGAATGTTCTCTTTAACAATTAATCACGACCATACTTTGGCTTTGATATCCAAGTTTCATATCATTTGATATCTTTCCGTTGAACATCAATTCATTCCTCTCATTTCATAGGCTCCAAATAAATGTTGCCCATAGAGTTGTAGAGAACTTTGATTTCTTTGAATTACCAAGTAGATCCCCATATTGTAGAAGATGTCGAGTGGGTAGCAAATGGAAACCCAGAATCGTCGAAGTTCATGCATAGCAACGAACCCATATCATACGTGCAAAATTACCGGTGAAGAAAATATGGAATAGTATTTTTCTCTTTCTTACCACAAAATATGCAACTTACGTCTCCATATGTACGTATAATACCTAGTGATTTAAAACTTGATTTAAAGACAATCTCTGTCTCAAAATCTTCCACACGATTGTTTAAACTCTCTAAAGGGCATAGTTACTCCGAAATTTTCTGTAAACCTTGTTTTCTAAAGAAGATAATTATCTACTCGTCGTCTTCTTCCTCTCCATGCCCAAAAATCCTTTATTTTTCCATTTAGTTTGAACTTGTTAAGAGAACACAACAAAGTGTTAAGCATTTCATTATCTCTTGCTCTCAAGTCTCTTCTCCATTCCAACACATATTTCCAACCATCTACCTCTCATACTCTCATATCGCAAATTTTCGTCTCCTTTTGATTGCTTACTATATATAATCCGGGGAATTTATCTTTTAATGACTCTTATCCTATCCACCGATTTTCTCCAAATTTAGTATTATCTCCTCTACCCAAAATCTTTTCTAATTCGTTTCTCATCTCAACTCTATTTACGTACTCTCCAGATCAAGATCACAAATATCTTTGCACCAACCTGACACAAAAAAATTACTTTTTTCCTCATTCCCCCTACTAGACACACAAGGTTTTGCTATCTCGAAAGAATCCTTACCTTACTTTTATTTTAAAACTCTAATTCACAACCTGTCACCTTTCTCTAAGACTCTCCAAACCCATTTTTCACTAAGAGTTAAAATACTCCCAGCTTTCCTATACCCAAGCCCCCATTTCTTTTTTCTAAACACAAATCACCCCAATAAACCGAAGATATTTTTCCATTTTTCTCACACACCCCACCACATAAAATTGCATTGGACACGAATGAGATCATGAATATATATATATATATATATATATATATATATATATATATATATATATATATATATATGGAATACGATAGACAAAAACCAATTAATTGACAAAGCGGAGAGGACGAACTGAATCAAAATAACTCGACAAAGTCAAGTTTTTCCCATTCCAAGAATTAAGGCAGCATCTAATCTTATTAAACATGTTTCCCCGATAAGGGACAATAATATGGTTTATTCCAACATTTATTTTTAAGTAAGAGAAATGGTTCGAGCTAATTTCTCATACAAGAGATTCAACCATTTTTCGGAGATATTTGCCCTTACGTTCAAGCCTCACACATTGTACTTGTGGAAGTTGACTTTTTAACACTATGCCAGAAAAGGGATACGACCACGGGGATTCCCCGTGGTCATAGGTGTTTTTCCACCGTGGTAGATGGAGGGGTGGTCGTAGCTCTATACTTTTAACCACGGGGTTTTCCACCGTGGTCTTAACCACCTACGACCACGGTGAAAAACTGTTGTCATAACTTCAAAATACCCGTTGTCTTAACCACATAAGACCACAGTGAAAAACTGTTGTCAACAGTGTAGAGCTACGACCACCAGCCCATCTACCACGGTGGGAAAATACCTATGACCATGGGAAATCCCCGTGGTCGTAGGTGTTTTCGACCACGAATTTTACCCGTTGTTGTATGTATCTTAAACCATTGTCAAAAGCATATTTTGTCCATTTGTTGTAGGTTTTTCTCTGTGATTGTACATAAATAATATTATTTTCTAAAATTAAAATCATTATAACAATGAATATTAATATTACAAATTTACAATACAACTCTTTACGTAATATTAATACATTGTTGAAAATAAATTGTTTATTAGTTTTCCAAATCAAAAGTTTCAAATCAATAAACTAGTAAACTTCTCATCTTCCAACCGTTTGAAGTACTACACATCGATTTTCCACGTACGTTGAAAGACAGTCAGCCCACTCCTCTCGAACATCATCAATATCTTTTGCAGAGTAATTCTTTTGTGGAAACTGTAAAAGTATAAATAATCCAAAAAATATTGATTAATGAAATAAACTCAATCATTAATTAACATCATAAAACCTCAACTTACAATATTGAACATAATCAAAGAGTTATATAATCTCATATACAGAAAAATCTAACTAATAATACATAACACATATTCATTTAACCACCATCAAATCAACTAATTAAACATAAGTGTATATAATCCATCAAAATCCATTTAGAACCATATTCTCTACTTTTTAAAGTAAGTAAAATAGTACATAATTATTTTATCTCATATACACAAGATCTATCTAATACATATTCATCTTACCACTATCAAATCACCCAATTAACATATTTATATATAATTCATCTAAACCACCATATTCTCTACTTTTATAGTAAATGATATTGTAAATATAATTCGTCTAGCAGCTCTCAACTCAACCAATAAAACATAAGCATCATCTATTTATGTATAAATGAGTATATGATAAAATGAATAAGTGGCGAAAATATTATTTGTTTGGAAAGAGTAATAATAATTTATGTATATTTTAAATATAAATTAAGTATTAAATTAAATATTAAATTTTAAATCTATAACTTAAGTGAAATGGATAGAGATTATAGGATTATCTTAATATGTGTGCATTTATTTAAAAGGACACTATATTCGAAATAACCTCTTTTGATCCAGAATAAATTATATCCTTATTATTGTCATTATCTAAGTTATTTTTAAGACTACCTGAAAAAGGAATTGAACTACTTAGGCATATGGAAGGTGTCAAGGACGTCTTTTGAGGACATAGTACAAGTTGGTTCCAGTTATGTATGAAAAAATTGAAAATGCTTGGTATGCTTTGTGTTTTTAGTTTCTGTCAACATGACATAGTAATATATGAATTTAAACTTTTAACATCACACTGGCACATGCATTAGCAAAAGAAGTTTGTCACCATAAATAATGAATATAGAGCATTCAGTGTGCATGTTCCAATAAGAACTCCAACATTCCAAACACAATTTCTACTACAATATCATAATTATACAAATATGTGTGTGCTGAGGACACCAATCATTATAAACATCAAGGAAGCTAATTATAGCCTGTACGGGATGGCTGTTCCAGAACTCAAGGGTGACCTTTGAAACAATAAGTGGGTTTTAGATTTTGCTATTTTGGACTGAACTTATCTCAAAACTATAACATGTATATATATATCTATTAAAAATAAATAACATAGCATAGCCGTCCCTCTGATATATTAAAAATTGGCTAAGATATGCTTACCTGATTAATATTTTGCGCTTTTAACCTCCATATGACCAGATGTTCCAAAACCATTTTCATCTTGGTCATCTGCATCATTCTCTCTTTAAACATTCCTGGGGAGATGAGTCTATATATCATGACCTGCATATAGAGAAGGTTAAGTCCATTGAGAAGGAAAAACAGCAAGCTGAGGTTCATCAATGGGACAACAAGCCATGCTGCAGAAATTGGAAGATTAAATCATATACATGTAGGGAGAGGGAGTGTCAGCAATCCGACATAATCAGCTTAAGTTTTATAGATTTATCCAAATATCAAGAAAACACATATCCACCTTTTAGAGAATCTAGAATCTAGAACAGGTCCTGGTTGTTTAATTGATAGAATAAAATTTTAAAAGAATCCAGCAAAATTAATAAGGTCTGAAAGCTATTTGTCAGAAGGTGAATCAATTTTAACATTATATGGCAATTCTTGACAATATAATGCTTCTAAGAAAATGAGCTCTTAATTACAAATTTCTTGACCAAATTATGCTACAGAATTGTAACTCTTTTACTGTAAACCCAAAACAAAAAAAAAATCTTTTAGGAATGATTACTTCAACTCTTTATACAAGCCAAGCTATCCATGCGAGACTAGTAGAACCATTCAAGGAACACAAAACTATCCATACATGGTAAATATGTTGAGCAACACCTGCTTGAAAAACCATTAAGGCCTGTAATATGATATGTATAATAAAAACTTTATTTGAGAAAAAACTCGAATTCAAACAATAGAAACCAATCAATTTTGACAGAAATTTAAAACGATTGAATCAATTTGGCAACAGAAAGAAATGAATAACACTTCATCAGTTTACCAAAATCCAAATTCATTTAATAGTTGATAAAAGCCACGAAGGCAGCAGATTTCCTAAGATCCCCTGAAATCGTCATCTGAGTATAATATTCTAACTTCCAGCATTAGAACTAATTAGGAGATGAAATTTCTCACAATAATGTATGCATAATTACAACACGCCAAACCCTAATGTCGTAATTTTAAAACTAAATCTGTTAATAATATCCCAATTTCACTATATGTCACAACTTAACCGCTGATTTTTGAACCCTAGAAAACAGAGTGCTCAGGAAACTTCAAATTACCTTCTGAGGATCGGAGTTTTCTATAGAACTGTTATTGGATACACCGTTGGCGTCCTCCGCGAGAGCATCACCGTAAATCTCTGGCAAAAACGTTCCACACACAGAGATTAAGTGCCTTCTTCGATTTTCGCCGCCTCCTGCGTTGCTCGGTCTCACGCAACTTCTTCGCACACGGAATATCCAATTTCTGTCTCTGAATTAAAGGTCTGGAAGTATAATAATTAGGGCTTAATTACCTTGGGGTGAAGATTTACAGCAGTGGATGACACCAGAAGAAGCCGACAGTTCACAACAGAGGTCGACACTGGCGATTGTTGAAGGTGAGACTCAAGGAGGAAGAACTGGACGCATTCCATCATTTCACGTTAAAAGATGGACTAATCGAGCAGTGGTGGTGAAGGCAGGGCTGAGCAGCGGCGGCGGTAGACAACGAGCGATGACTAAGAGAGCGAGAGAGGGAATCGTGTGATTTAGGGCTGATTTGATTTTCAGCCAAAATAATTTTATGTATATATATATATATATATATTAATGGAATACCCTGTAATTTATTTTATTAAAAAAAAGTTTTGACCACGGAGAAAGATCATGGTGTTTATCTCCATCATCTTTTGTTATGTATCTAGATTTAAGACCACGAAAAAGGATCACGGGAGGTTAAACCCGTGGTCTTATATTACGAGCACTGAACTTAAGACCACGGGGATATTTACCACCACGGGTTTGCCACTTAAGACCACGGTTAAAATGTGTACCCGTGGTCGTTTCTCCGTGGTCAAAGGTCATTTTTGGCATAGTGTAATGACAACAATATTTTTCTTCTTTCAGGAACAAGCAAAAACAATAAAGTAGGTTTTATATGAAAATAGTTTATGATAAGTTTATTATATATGCACTGTTTTAAAGTACTTCTAATTTAATATTTGGTACTTCAAAACTTTGCCAAAATAATATCATATGCATATCAAAGATGTGATACTTGAACTTATTTTTGCCTACCACAGTCGGTTCATAATTAGTTACCCAAGTCTCCAACAACTCTAAGATTTTTTCTCCAAGCTACCTTATATTTTCCTTAATTCGTTATCAAAGGGAATCGAACTTGGTTCTCTCACTAAAGAAGAAACTAAAGGGGAATTTTATTGATTTCATTTTTATTTTCTATTTTTTCATTCTATTGTATTGTAAGTTTTTAAAGATTTAAATTTTAGTTGGATTTATTATTGGTGGTGTAAATAGTCATGCAACAACGTGATATTTTATACTCATGTGTGTTTTATTTTATGGACTAAATAGTCAATCCCCCTAACACATGACTATTCCTGTCAAAACATGCATGTTTTGGCAGGAATAATCTTGTGTTAGGGGGATTGACTATTTAATCCATCAAACAAAACACACCCTTAGGTTGCGTTTGGTAGGTAGAATATGGTTGAGATTATGTCTTTTTTCAATAGTTTGTAACTTCTTTGGTACGTTGAATTACAAGTCTCCGACCCGGTACTGTTCACGGGTCGAGACTTGAACTACCACATCTTCTACCTTTTTTCATTGTTGAAGACGTATTTTGTAACATGAGGTGGGGGTGATATTTGATATATTTTCCGAACAGTAATCGAGAGAAGCCATTTGTGCAGGTACACCACCACCATTTCTGATGGAAGTCAAACGCGTACACGGAAATTGCAACACACATCGTCAGAAATCAACAATAGCCGATCGAAAACCAGAGGAAGACCCAAGCCTTCACTTCACCGTCACAATCCATCCCTCGTCTGCAACATCCCGTCGCTCAACGACCATTGCCGATTGAAGGTCGTCCTCGCTGAATTCGAGATCCTGCCACACAACCCACTCTCGCCCTACACACCGCCATTGAAGCACCTTAAATTGCACAGCCCTACATCTCAACGGAATCGCACCCCTCTATCCGGTAATTAGGAACAGAAGTAATTAATTGAAAATTGGGGGAATTGACCATAGAAATTGGGATAATATATTGAGTAATTTATGAATTGAGATTTTGAATCGATGGAAGTTTCTACTATGCTATTCCATAGAATTAAGTACTGGATTTGAGTGAATTGAGATTAGGATTTGGGTGGATTTTGTCTATTGAGATGTGATTTTGGAGAAAAGTGGTTCTTTGCTTCGATCGTTCTTCCTTTTGCCATGCTTCTTCCACGGTGTCTTCTAGAGAGATGCAGGGGTTCGGGCAAAGCTCCTCGACGATTTCATTCTTCTTCTCAAAAAGCTAAGCATGACGGAATTCATTTAGCTTCTCCCTAGCTGCACCAAGACGAATGAGTTGCAGGCAGGTAGTGAGTTTTGAGTACGGGAAGAAAATTTGAGAAGGTATAAAGAATGTCCAGAAGAGGTTCGATAATATGCCTGAGAAGAATTTGTATATATAAATATGTGGACATGTTTGAATTTTATTTTGTGGGCAAAAAACGTTATCAAATAGGGAATAAGTGTTAGTCATTGAAAATTTTTTGTGCTCAGACTAATACATATATTTTCTACCAAACACTAATAAAAAAATTAGATCATTAAAAATAAATATTAAATAATAACAACTACACTCTATCAAACAAATATATAAAAATAATCTACTTTTAAGTATCTACTACTAAACACTAAGATTTAATACAAATCTCACACTTAATAATTGAAATCTCACCACTACGTACTATTTTTTTACACTCAATCAAATGGTGCCTTAAATGAAATGTTATCATAATGATTGTGTTGATAGGCGAGCTACCCAAGGATAGTTATATGACCAATTAGTCAAAGGCTAAGAAGGTCGCCTATATACCCAGAGGAACCGGGTCACTAACCTCGGCCGAGGTCATCATGGAAAGACTTACCCTGCAAGGATAGAAGCTCGCCGAGGTACTTGGCCATACCCGTGGGGGAAGGTCGGTAGAGAAGCTCGCCCGTAGCCAACGGGACCGAGCCCGAACCCACCTCTACACAGCCCTGGAATCGCACAAGACATCGAAGCTCGCCGAACATGAGAGATCAGGTTCACGAGTGTTTAAAATAGAACATATGTGTAGAAGGACGAAGCATTGTAAAGGGAGCATTGTGAGGGACCAAGACGAGGGTCAAGAACCCTCGTCAACACCAAGAGCCCAATAGGCTCATAAGGTGTCACCTCACATTTGTTCACCTATAAATAGGTTTCATTTGTATCCTTCTGGGAACAATTCAATCATAATACAACAAATATTTTCTCTCTCTAAAACTCTCCACTTTCTCTCTCTACATTATCTCCTCAAGAACACTAAGAGCACAATTTCTAGATTATTATTTGATAGGATTAATATGTCACATTAAGCCACATAAACACATAGTCAGTAAATTCTATCAACAGATTGATAATTTGCTTTTTCTTTTTTACAATCTCAATCATCTATCTAATTTATGTTTGCCTTTTTCTTTATCACTAAAAACTTAATTTATCATAATATATGTATTCTTAATAATAATTATCTTTTTTCTAATGAAGTATACACTTTCTAAGTTGGATTAGTCTTGTATGCACCAGTTACACGGTGCAACTCAAATTCATTTTTTAAAAGTTACACAAAATACTACTAAAAAGTTACACATGTTATTACTAAAAATGTATCTTTCATAGTGTAATTTTTCAGTAATAATTTGTGCAACTTTTCAGTTATAAACTGTGTAATTTTTTAAAAATGAACTTGAGTTGCACTGTGTAATTGGTGCACAAGAGACTTACTCTTCTAAGTTAAATAACGTACAAAATGTGTGAAATGTTGATTTGTGGATTATTACCATTAAAACGAAATTCATTTGATGCATATATATTCTCAAATAATGATACTGATGATTTCCTTTTAGAAAAATGTTATGAACACAATGCATGGGGCCGATCGGACAATTTCAATAATTTTATAAACCTTGTAAATATTCCACTTCAATTACTATTTATGAGTAAATTACTTGTAATTTGTAAAAGAGGTATTTTTCTTGTATTGAAATATATACCACTTATAGTTTCCATAATTTTGATAAAAGAATCTGGTGGGGTTAAAGTGAGAGAAATAGGACAGCTTTTAGATATTTGTCTATTCACTTTCTTTGTCAAAGTGGATCTCTGCCGCTTTGTTATGTTCAATGCACCCAAAAAGTGTCACATGCTACGTGGATATCATTTTAAAAAAAAATATCATTGCTTCAATCACATAAAAATTTATATACACTTTTTTAAATTTAATTCATAAAAAATTGCGCACTTCAAAAAATATTCATATACTCCCTCCGTCCCAAAACTACTTTCACACTTTCTTTATTTAGACGTCCCAACTCTTCTTTCACACACCTAAAAAAAAAACTTTTCTTTCTCACAAAAGTCAACAAAATACATTTTTTCTTATTTTATTATTTAACTTTACACTCATATATTTACTTTTTCTAGGTTCGCGTGCCCAGAACTACTATGAGATTAGTTCCGGGACGGAGGTAGTATATCATTATATCTATACCCTAAAATTTGCTACTTCACAATTTTCATCATATATATATATATATATATTATAATTTTTTTTTAAAAATTACGCCCAAGTATACTACTCCCTCCGTCCCATAATTATTTTCACACTTTCCTTTTCCGTCCGCCCCATAATTGTTTTCACACCCTATAAATGGAAACTATTACTTTAACTTTATCCTCATAATCCAACTAATCTTATTATTTTAATAATATAATTTTACACAACATCTACTTATTTTAAAAAATTGTATCAACCCAAAGATGAAAATACCTCTGGGATGGAGAGAGTATAAATTTTTGGGAGACAAAAGTAATATATAATTAAAGCATTGAAAATCAACATTGATTTCTTTTTATTTAAGTGAGTAGAATGATGTTATACCGCATCATATCTAAATCCTTTTAGATGAAAGTAGACTCTTTAAGAATGAGTTAATTAATATATAAAAATAATATATATTGGAACATAGGAGTATATACTTGATAGGTCATAGGGTGTATTTTTCTCTCTTATGCACGTGGGTTTAATTAGGTATATTGTTTATGAATGCCATCTTATTACGTTACGCACTAATAGTGTATGATTAGATGCCATATAAATAAATTGTAGATAATATATTGATCCCCTCATCCATGAATCTTTTTCCCATTTTTTTGTAGGCACGAGATTTAATGAAAAGTAGTATTATATTAAAATAATAGATAAAGTAAGGAAAAATAAGAATATTATGGAACCCAAAATTTTATTGTGAGTGTAGATTGTTTCCAAATAAAAAAATGGGAAAAAGTTTTGTGGACAAACAAAAAAGTAAAATAAGAAATAATTTGGCGGACAGAGAGAGTACAGTCTTAGTGGCTCATTCTAATTTTTCTAAGTTGTATAATTTGATTTGTGTAGTTTTTACATTAGAATGAAGTAATTTCATTGTCGAATTTATATATTTGTCCGACGAGGAAGATGCGATAAGTTTATTATTTTACCGTGAAATTCTTTATCAGGACGTTCATAATTCGAAGTTTAAAGTCTTGGATGCATCGTAAATAATTTTTGGATCATATGTACTCATATAAATATGTATTTTTTTCGTGTGTGATAAAAATATCCTCCTTATATAATTATAAAACTTCTCAAAAAATTGGAGTAATATGTAGGTAAATTCCATGATAATATATTTAGTAAAAATTTGTGTCGTAGATGAACATCAAAAAATTTGTGTCGTAGATGAACATCAAAAAATTTATGTGTCGTAGTGAACATCAAAAAAATTTGTAGTTTGAGTTTCACTTTGTTTATAAAATTGTGTATAACGGACGGATCTAGTTCAGATCAAAATTGTAATTTTATTTGAATTATGTTTATTTATGTGTGATGGGTGAGATAAATATAATTTAAGTGCGTTTTTATTCATGTATCTATTTAATTAGTGATAAATTATTGCTTGTTTAATTTTTATACTTCAAGTTCAAAAAAAAATTTACTGTCTCACTGTCGCAAAAGAAAGCGTCATTGTATTTTTCTTTTTAATTTGCACTATCTCTGTTACATATCTACTCTTATAAATAGATTTATGTCATATTTCTAAGAAAAATGAAATATATGAGTATTAAATTAAAAATATATATTTTATTAATTTTTATAAAAGTATCAAAGTATTTGTGAAATATTCAAATAAATAAGTGAAAAATAATTTTTGGATTGGAGTGTGAACTTATGAAATTGAATTTTAAATAAGTACATTTTATAATTATGTGCCGCATCTCTAAATTGAAAATTTCGAATCCGGCTCATGTGTCTACCATTTTTCAAATGTAATTATATATAAAATGAAAACAAAAAGTAATAGGGATGAGCCTATGTCGTATTTTGTAGATGGGGAGGCGTAGCAGTTCCGCCAAGCAACATCTGACACAGAATTTAGTGCATCATCTCTATCGAAGAGAGAGAAAGATGAAGAGAGAGAGAGAAAGGTCGGTCATCACATGTTTTCACTAACATACAAATTTTGAGATGTGAATTGAAGGGCAAAATAATGGATATGGATTTGTGAATTCCAAATATTCTCATGGACATGGATTGTGAATTTACAACAGACCTATTCTAATCCCGCTGTAAGCAAATAAATTTTGCTTGCCAATTAAATAATGACACGTGTATAAATTAAATAAATATCAATATATATTACTATTTTAATTTTGAGAATTTATCAAATTAATTCTCTAATTAAATAGTAAAATGATATTTATTGTACACGATATAAGTCGTTATTAAATTACGAGTCTCCCGGCACTCGTAAATGATAATAAATGGCTGATTTGCTCTATTTATGAAGACGGCGGAAATCAATCAAGCTAAATTTGGTTGATTATTTAATCTTGTCAATCAAATCGGCACCAGTCAACCAAATCGCGCCACATGTTAGCGCAAGAAAGGAAGGTCTTCACCTCTCCACTCTATAAATAGGGGCCTTTCTTGTTCATTTTCAAGGGTCCACACCCATAGAAGACGAACGAGTAGCAGAAATCCTCTCGACGAGCAAAACTGCGAGCTAAGAAGATCAATCGATCTAGCTCTTCGAAGATTCAAGTGTTCTTCACCAAATCTGAAGAAGTTCTTCGAATATTCAAGTCGTTCTTCGTCAAAGCCTTCCAGAAACACCGTTTGATCCAAGACAAGAGGTCAAATCCCTCCAATCAGACGTTTTTCTTGAAGATCATCAAGCGTTCTTCGCCGACTTCAACTGTTCTTCGCCAAATCCAGTCAGAAACATCCCTCAATCAGAATCAAGGAGCTCCATCCCTCTGATCAGACGTTTCCAGCCGAAGATCAACTTGAAGACTTCAAGCGTTCATCACCGTCTTCAAAACGTTCTTCATCAAGTTCATCCACAAACGCACTTCGATCCAGGAGCAAGGGGCTAAATCCCTCCGATCAAGTGTTCAAGCTCAAATCCACCTCGAAGATTCGAAGATCGTTCTTCATCAAAATCTTCCAAAGACCTCGTTCGATCCGAATTAAGACAACCCGTCCTTGGATCAAGCGTTCAAGTCAAAGTCAAAGCCCGTTCAAGTCAAATCAAGACCAAAGCCGAGTCAAAGTTGAAGGAGAATCAGAGGATCATAGCTAGAAAGAGAACCCAAAATTGAAGAAATCATTGTATAATATTTCAAGTGTTAATAATATTTTATTATTTTACACAAGAATTGTTATCACACCTGCCTTCATCCCAAAATATTTTTCACATTTTTATTATATAGACGTTTCAATATTTTTCATACTTAAAAAAAAAATTCACATTCACAAAAGTTAATAAAATATATTTTTTATATTTTAATAAAATAAAATATGATTTTTATATTTTAATAAAATAAGATACACTTTTATATTTTATTATTTAATTTTACGCTCATATACTTCACTTTTTCTTAATATACGTGCAATCTAACCTATGAAAAAAATGTTGGGACGGAGAGAGCAATAAATATTTTTTTCATCCCAAAATTATTTTTATGCTTAATGATGACATACGAATTAAGAAAAAAAATATGTGAGTGTAAATTAAATAAAAAAAATAAAAAAATATACTTTATTAAGTGTAAAATATTTTCTTTCTGAATATGTGAAAATACTGAGAAATCCAAATAAGGCAGAAATTATACTAATTAGTGAGAATAAAAGATGTACACGATATTATTTTTTCTTGTAAATAAAATACCATTACCCAAATTAATTATTTTTCTCTCATTTTATAATTATCTTTCTTTCGTACTACAGCCAACACTTTTTCTTGTTCTTTTTTTTTTTTAAAATAGAGCACAAAATTAATATTGTAGCCACAAAAAATATAAACATCTATTTAATATATATAAGGGTAAAATGGAAATATGAAATTTTATTCTCATTACCGTTGAATTTCTTTATTGAGACATGTCATATTAATTTGTAGCAGCCTGAAAATCTTATATATAAAAAGAAGAAGATAACTCTCCAGGTACTGCCACGTGTTAAATTTACCCCTCCAAAACACTGCCATCTGTCACCCACCTCCGGAGCCACAAGTCACAAAAATTAATAACTAACATTTTGTTCGTTGATTCCCTTTTGTCATAAAAAAATGTTTCATTTTCTAAGAAATCAAAAGACGGAATAGAAACCGTCTCTCGCTTTCCAGATCGTTTTTGCCCTTCTGGGCTTTGGCGTTGTGGTTTCGCAGCAAGCGATCCCGTAGCGATAGAACACGATCTTGTTGAACCTGTTGCATTACCTAATGTCAATTTTGCTGAACCACAGGTACTACTTATAATAATTTGATTTTTTCCAACCCTGTATGTTTAAAATCTGTGATTTTCTAAGAAGTTCTTTCTTGCTCCTTTTGGTTCATCATAGTTGTCTGCTCAATTATGAAATTTAATTGTTTTTCATCATTTGAATTGTTGCCCAATATGCTATTGTGAAGGTGTGGTCACTGCAAAAAGTTGGCTCCTGAGTGGAAGAGGGCAGCCAACAGTCTCAAGAGCCAGGTGAAGCTGGGTCATGTTGTCTGTGATGCAGAAAAAGTATGTCACAAGCCATCAGTAACTTCTGTGATGGTCTCGCGTTGTTTTCTCATTGATATATCTTTGTACATTCAGTACCTTGCTCTTAATTATAGAAAACCTGTAGTTAATACAATGGAAATCTGTTTTAACTGTTGAACACTGCTTGATAACATAACATGATGCTAGCATATTAATCCTGATCATTGTTTCGTAAGAGCAATAATCAATATATTGCACATTTCTAACCTCCTGAATTGACTAGCCCAGTAAGTTTCTTCCTTTCCTCCAACTCATTCTTTTGTACCCTAAATCATGTGTAATCGTGTAGGATGTCTTGGAAGAGAAGTGTGGGTTAGCTGCTATCTGCTTTGTCGCATTCCTTCTAGATATATTGGACTCCAAAGCAGAGAGTAGAAATAAGTATCTCGAGCTTTTTCTATCAGTTGCAGAAAAGTTCAAAAAGCGACCTTACAGGCAAGTGAAAAAACACTCAATACTCTCTTAATCATCCTTAAATCAATAAAAATAAGTCTACCTTTAATTTTTTAAATGATTTTCTGATGTTGAAGTTACCTCTGGGCTGCTGCTGCTAAGCAGCCTCATCTTGAAAAGCACGTTGGAGTCGCAGGCTATGGATATCCAGCTCACCTGGCCACCGGGCTCCTCACTTGAGTGAGTGACCCAGGTTCGATTCCCTCTGGGAACGAATTGGGAGATGGGAGATATAAGGTTGGACTTGGAGATATCAGATATGGGGTGTAAGGAGGCTTGGTGAACTAACTTAACTACTAACAACTAACATTTACCAAAAAAAAAAAAAAATCCAGCTCTGTTATCCCTGAATCTGAAAAAGAAAGCTTATGCCCCGCTTAAGAGCGCGTTTGAGCGTAACCAGATTATGTTAGCATTTTACCTTTCTGTTCTGTTTCTTTATTCTGCATTGGAAGGCAGTGCTGAAATATTGAAGACTGAACCTTGGGACGGCAAAGATGGGGAGATAATCGAAGAAGATGAGTTCTCCCTCGAAGAACTCATGGGAGATGATAGTGTTGGTAAGGATGAGTTGAAGCAAGGATCTGATAGAAGCAAGAATCGAGCTAAAAACCAGTTTTGATGTAACGAGGTGTGTAATGGCTATCGAAATTCTCATTATTAAGTCCGGATTCTTTACTTCTACACCGTCAGTTACATTGAATTTTAATGCATCCTTCTGATATCTGTTTCTGGAATTTGCTTACACAGCTTGTACGTTCATGCAAAGGCAATGCTGTTTGTGCTATTCACTTGGTTTTTGTGAATACCTATACATACACTATGTTTTTTCCTACTCGGAAATACTTGTGCACACATGCACTAATGTTCTCTTTTGTGAATCACTCACTCACCATACTCTGTGCCCGAATTTTTCTTTGTATATGGATACTCAAGGTCAAGTCAGAATCTGAAAACATGCCCATAATGAGGTTAAGCTTGCTAACATTGGTGTTTCTGTTTACATTGGCTGTGGAGGCTATACACAACAATCGTGGAATACCTTTGCAGGAACTCCATGATGGTACACACACTTTCTACGTATACGTGTCCATTCAACTTTTGTAATATGATCTACTTACCACAGAAAAATATAGTTGTCCATAGACTTTGTTCTTTTAGTAGAGATAGATGGACATTTAAAAACTGTGGATTTTACTTTCTATTGTCCGACAAAATTATCTAAGTAATACTCCCTCTATCCCAGAGGAACTTGCAGATCCAAAAAAGGAAACCCTTTTATAAGCTTCACCCTCACAATATCTACATATTTACACAAAATACCATTACTTTTTCACTTTTTGGGCCCACATTACACTCAATCCAACTAACTTTTTCACTTTTTACATAAAATTTTATCAAATTAACCCTCAAAACACTACTTTTTTTACTTTATTCTACTTTCTTCTTAATTTGTGTGCCCCTCCTCCCTTGCAAATTGCTCTGGGACAGAGGGAATAGTTATTTATTAATTTTTTAGAAATGTAAAATGGAATATATTTTTATCTGTCGTAATGTTGCGAATCCATGGATTTGATAGCCATATTAAAACTTATATATTAATGTATATATTCAGCTTTATAATAATGTGATTGCATACAAAGTCTTCCTTCCTCCTTCTTGATTAGACCAAATAAATTGACATTTAATTCAATACCTACAATGTGCATACAGAATCTGTAGGAGAAAAGATTGCTCCAATAGCTACATAATTTGTTTTATTATTTGTAAAGACATCAGCCCAAACTCAAAATAAAATAACAAAATAATAGCAAAGCATATGAGAATACCAAGATATTCACGGAGTTCCAAGAAATCAATTCTCATTTTATCAAATAACACTTTTGCACCTGATACTCTCAAAGAGTTAGCACCATGCAAAGTCGCAAACCATTAAAAATGCAAAAAATAAATTCTAAATATACAATAAATAAATAGTAAACCTTGAAAATATTTAATTTCATAGTGAATTACCAGAAAGAATTATTTTCAAGGGTTCCATTTTCTAATAAAATAGAAGTTTAATACTGATCCAGAAAGACAGTGAATCTATTATAATTCAAATACCAACATGATAATATATCATTCTTACATGTCACATGGAATGCATATCTGGGGAAAAGAAAACAATGGTAGTACTGGACATACATTTTCTACTTGCAAGATGACAAAAATTTCCTGTAAATACACATAACAATTCTCACAAATTAAAAGTTTTCATTTCTTAATTCCTTGTAGGTTTTTTGTTCGAGGGAGTCTGCTATCTGTAAATTCAATATAAACAAAACCAAAGTTAAATTTATCAAAATAGAAGAATGTGTTGTTGTGTATGCATAGTGATGAGAGTAGAAAGAGACAAAGGAAAGAGAGCATGATTTAGACAGCAAACCATGTTATTACTACAATAAAGTTTATTCAAGTATATAGTGAGCCATATTAAAATAGACCAATCACACAGAATGCAATATGCAAAAGAAAGGCTTGGAAAATCCAAATGCTATTTTTCAAAGTAAGAAATGCAAGACAGTAACTCATATGAGAAAGTTACATTAGAGTCACGAAAACGCTGACAGGTGAGAAAAGAAGAATCTCAAAATGTTCAACTACAAACATCGGAGCTGTTGCAATTAGTAAGTTACAACAGCTTCAATAGTTGTTGTCTTAAACTTCATCTACCAAAATACCAGCTCCAATGCCTACCATAGTCGATATGTTATTCATCGAGATATTAAGGGATCAAATCCTATAGTTGACAACTAAGGAATCGAAATGACAAGAATATAAAAATGAAAGTGAACTCCTGATCTGGTGATGATACCCAGAGGCACATAAATGCATTTTTTTCAGTTTATCATTTGTCATGATGTATATGCAAGATTCCATGCTCAATAGTTTGTACCAATACCCTTTCCCCTTTTCCTTTCCCCATCGCAGACTTCCAAACTCCTTGCTAAATGTGCACTGGATAAAGTTACCTTCAGATGCCAAACATATGTTCCGACATGTTACCATATACTTTTCTAAATATGTTTAGTCTTTATAGTTTTTATTTTGCTGCTGCGAGTTGAGAATATATGTTGTTGGTTTATATACTATATTGTCTGCCTATCCATATCTATGAATAATCTGATAGTTGAAACTGCTATGACAAATGGCTTCTGCACATTATTTTAAAATCTGATATTCTCCACGTAAACTACAGGAATTTCTAACCAGTTTGATGGGTGATCAGAGCGTTGACAACCACAAAGAATGTTGAGAGATCATTGAGGTTTCAGTTCGACAATTTCACAATAACCATTACAAAGGACCATGCTCTTGAACGATAAGGATTACAACTCCTCACAAGGATGAACCTTCAATTAAGGTCTCTCAACTTTAGCCTTTCTCTTTTTTATTTCTCTCTTTTATTTTTCGTTTTTGGAAATAAATCTGTTTTTTATCCTGCCCCTTTCTTTTGGGGAGTGAGGGCTTACCTGCAATGTGGAAGAAATACTTTTGCCGAGGAATTCGATTGAATTGTTAACTTTAATTGTATTTTTACTTTGATACATTATGCTTTATTTATGTGTATATAGGTTTGAAGAATTCTACTTTTCTGACTGCATTATTTTGGAATATTTTTTAGATACTTGCACAACAATTTTTATCAAAAAGTGATATACCATATGCAAATGAAAAGAGTTAAATATGAGAAAATTGAAAATCGCTCTGCTCTTTGTGTTGACATTTAAGTTTGTCACATACTATATGTATATAAAAATACTTTCTCTGTCCCGCATGAATTTGCACACTTTCCTTATTTGGACGTCCCATACAAATTTGCACACTACTAAAAAATGAAGCATTGATTTACGTGTACACTCACAAACCTTTACACATATTTACCTATATACCACTACCTTATATATAAAACTATTTTTTCTTAAAAAATGTGTCGTCCCGTAGGGTGCAAAATCCTACGGGACGGAGGGAGTAGTTGAGTAAAGAAAATTTAGATCTTCATGAATTAAAAAGCTTAAAATTGTTATGTGTATTTCACTATTATGCTTCATTATTTCATTGTTTGGTGCATTTTCTTAAGTTCTTCCATCTCCAAGCACATTCTTTTGCTAAGTTTTTTACAGGGAAAATGAGGCTCATGTCAGGCTCCAATTCAGCAAGATCAACAAACATAAAGCTCGGTACAGTAGGCCATGGTCATCATCTTCTTCAATGAAGTATAGTAATCGTAAAAGTTGCAGAGAAGTTTAGTCTAAATGTCAAGCATGCTACTGATAAGCAAAAAATTATTGGATTCATAGTGGAGCTTATAATAATTAACTTTTACCTACAAATCAAGTTTTCATATTTGATTTTAAAATTCAACTAAAACTCTAATAATAGAATGTGAGCTTCAAGCTTATAGATATACATATCCACAATCATATTTTACGAGTTATTGTGTTCTATCTAACAATCATGCACAGTGTTGGATCAGGCTTGCTTAGCTGTTATTGTAAAAGCCCTCTTCTTAAATAAACTTAATGATGGAGAGTATTTTTTTTTATCAATTTAGAATTTTAATTAGTTTCACTTTGATTACACATTGGTCAGTTAATTTCATTCGTTCAAATGAATGCCATTTTTCTCATGCATCTTACTACCACCATGAGAGAACTTAAGAATGTTGTTTTGGAATGTGATTCAACGTTAAGCACATTCACTTATTTAATTATGTGTAAATGTCATCTATGGAAGGGATTAACTTTAATTTGTTTTTGTGTTGTGTACAGGGTTGATGTGGAGATCCACAAGTCAAGTGTTCAGAAATTAATCTATAAACTTGAGGGCTTTTTTTTTTTTTTCATATTTACCTTTATCTCACCAAATTAAATAGTAGGATAGATCTTTATCCAGGTAGGGTTGGGTCATTCTCAGCAGTCAATTAACCTATTCACAAATAACACTTTTATCAAGAAACAAAATAACACACTTACCTTATCAAGAAACAAAATAACACACTTACCTCACTTCCATTTAAGAAATAAGTGAGGCTAAACAAGTAATTACTTTCATTTTCTCTATTCTTATTCCTCTTTGGATTTACACTTGTCTTTTTCCTTCCCTCTAGGTTCTTAGTATATTCTTATAGAATGTGAAGCTGTTAAGTTCTTTTTGTCAATTTTTACAATTTATTGGTTGTTGGGTGAATTTGCAATTTATATTCAAAACAATCTTCAATTGGTTATGAAACCACTAAACACCCTCATTGGGTATGGATCTGTATCTTCAATTTTCATTCTGCTCTCTCCAGATCTCTTATATTCCTTATCAATTAAAACTAACTTTTAGCCTTCCAAGTTCTAATTTCCTCACTAAGCTATGTGATTCGTTACTGATGGTTACATTTCTTGGCTATATTTACTTTTACAGATACAATTTATCTTTTTACATTAGGTTTGTGGCCACTTAAAAAACTAAATGCCAAAGGACGCTTTGAGATCGCAAGAAAGCTTTTGCTTTTCAAGATTGTTACATATTTAGACAATTTTTTTACTACTAAATGATACTGACATTGCTTTTCAATTATGTCTAAATCCTCCTCTTATTTTACTCCATTGTCCTTGTGTATCAGTTTTTAAGTACTTGACTTTTAACTCTGCAGCAACTGAAACAAAATAATAACATTTAGGGTATGTTTGGTTCGTAAGACAAAAATATCTATCCGTAAAAAACATGCATGTTTTTTACGGATAGATACTTTTATCTTACGAACCAAATGAGCCGATGAAGGATGATAACATACAAATTTGGATGGGAAAACTTCAGTTATGCAGGGACACAGGTTATGTAGGATGATCGAATTCTCCGAGAAACAAATAACTTTAAAAATAAACAAAGAAAAAAGATTTTTGAATTTATGGCAAGGTTCAATTCGCACATGTGCACTGATTATATAAAGACTTGGGATGCTTGGGGTAAAATTCAATACTGAATTATTTTGGAGATTGCTTGATAGTGATACCAAAAAAATGCAACACAAAACTGACAAATGTTAATTTAGAAAGCTCAATTTCATGAAACTTAATTGTTAATGGTTGTTAATTTCTGTAAAACCGTCAATGAATGATGATTAATTTGTTTTCAAGATTAATAATGTGTGTAGGACAGAGTTGATTTAATTGTAAAACTCATTTGGTTATTATATGTCATTATTGACGGAAACACAAGTGTTGCCCTCTAATATAGAGTCATAGTAGAGAAGAATGAGGAAGATAGGTTTTTAATTTCTAAAAGTGTTAATCTTTTTGTGTGTTTTGATCAATACGAATACAGTTTTTTCAACACAATATTCTATTTGCAATAGAGTAAAATTATAGCTCCAAACATATAACAAATTAAGTTCACTGTTTTGTGATTGTGCTTTTCCCAATTTTACTTCTTCAATTATTTAGTTTTTAAAGCAAGCTAGGGTTTGTAGCCTCTTCATTGGATTATTAGGTCTCACTTCTCAGTATATTTTTTACCAGCGCACTCCCTTATTGCCCGGACTTAGATGTGATTTCTAAAAATAAAATAAGAGGGGGCGATGCACCTATGCGCACTATCTGGTTTATAGCTTCTCTTTATTTTTGAGCTTTCAGGGATTCATTTATTGAATTGCTTTCTAAAAAGCCACTTTCATCTCCTCATATATACATCTGACAATGAATCATCGTCTTAGCCTTTCTGTGTGTGAATAAAAAATGTAGTGAATCACATGACGAATAATTGAAAAAAAGCCTTTATATATGTAAGCTCCATTAGGACTTCAGGGAGAATCAAGCAAAGAAAATACTATGTATTGATGATACAAGAAAAAGAAAGATATTAATATAATTATTGATCAGATTATTGAAATAAAAAGGATAAAAAAAATTGACCTTAAATTTAATTTAAAAATAACCACCATGTAAACTTTAAATTTTTAGAAAATTATTCTTTAGTTTGCATAATTTTTTTAATTTGCATATATTTGACAAATTATTATTATTCATTCGGTCATACGCTCATGTGTCATTGTTAAATGAGTGTCACATTTGTATGACCAGATGAATAATCTGAGTAGCACATAATATGACTAAAATGATGATTTTTTGTTAGTTACACGATGATTTTCAAAAATCAAAAGTTAACAAGATGAAAATCAAAATTATAAAAAATTAATGGATAAAAAAAGCATTAAATAACCCAAATAAAATTTACAATAAATTAGACAGTTGATGATTTGTTTTATTAGTTGAACTACATTACTTTACTGTTATTCAAAATTTAATAATTAAAAAAGTAAGACACTATCTTTTATACTTTAAAAAAAATAAGTTTGAACATTTTTAAAACACTGTTACAATACAAGACATCTAAAAAAATAATACATTCAATTAGATTAAAGAGAAAAACAAATAAGACACTAGACTTTATACATGAAAAAAACACAAAAATCTATTATTTGAATAGAGACAAACAATATCTATATATATTTAATTTTAAAAGCAATGAACATAAAAAAAAACTAAATGAATATAAAATTAGAAGACAGAAAAAAAATTTACAAAAAATATTAAAAACTTATATCAGAACACGCTAACAAATCAGACCCGTGCATCGCACGGGCCAAAATCTAGTACTCATAAAAATTGGGAAAAATACCGATGAGAGACTTACATGCAAGCCCAGCCCATTTTTGTAAAACCTAAAGCACCGCACCTAAGATATATTACGCAGGGCCTATACTTAATCATAAAGCCCATGCTTAATCCTATATTTTTTCCGTTTACAAAAAAATATATTTACATATTTATATGTAATTTAATATAATATATCAAAAAGTATTATAGAATACTGTGAGATCCGTTATTAAATAAAGATAATATTTAGTAGACAAATCAAATTATTACCACCGTAAAAATAAAATTATAGTTCCATTAATTCTCCATCACAACATCACCTATACTAGAAAAATAAATGAAGTAATGCGCATTAGTGGTGTAATACGAAACATGCCATAGAATCTATAAGGAAGTTTTAATGATGTTTTACTCAATATATATCAAATTAATAGTCCATAATTTTGTTTATTATTGATTTGTTATACATATTAAGACCTCATTTACACTAAATGATAAGTAATAAACTGTTTAATTTTATCACTCATCTACTTGGAGTGACCAAATCTTATTCAACCGATTCGTGATATGCATCGTGTACAAAATTTAATGTTATCTTAGAGCTTCTCCAGCAGTGCGCTGGAGTAGCGTTTTTCGCCAAAAAATACCCCCAACAAGTCATTAACTCCTTGCGCTAAAATGGAGTTGATTGGAATTTGCGTGCTATGAGCGTCATCTATTGCGGATCAAGTGCCTTATCCTTTCCCCCCCCCCCCCCCCCTCTTTTTTTTAAATTAAATTCTATATTTTTGAGTTAGTTATATTACTTTAAAACCAATTAATATGTTATTTATATGTATATATTTTTGTATTTATTTAATTTTTATACATAAATTAATATTATTTACAATAAAATGGTACATGTAAAAATAAAATAATATAATTATAATTAAAGAGAACACTAAATTTTATTCAATTTAACTACTATAACATAATAAAAATTCATTTAAAATGAATATAGTGTAATATTATATTATAGTACTAAAAGAATAGAGCTGACAGCTGGGAGTAAAATAACATCTCTAATTATAAAATAGTGTTGAATTGACTTCAAAATAGAAGCAACTGTTTGGAGATGACCTTAGTTCATTAATATATTCTCCCTACCAATTAAAAAAAGGGAGAATTACATTTAGCTGGGATTGTAACAATTTATTTGGAAAATTAGTGTAAATGAAACAATTTTACACAATTTTATAAATTTGAACTTTTAGTTTAGATGTAATTATTTCAATGAATCAGAGTTGACAATATTAAATTATTAGAAATATCGTAACATTCATATTGTTATGTGAATCCAATTTTCATGCAGTTTTTTTAATACATTTCACAGTAGGGTTAATCTATATGAAAACTCATCTGTGAAGTCTAATATTATATAAACACACGCTAATTAATACTATGTACAATAAATAAATTAAAGAAAAGAATTTCCTCCATCTAGAAGTACAAACTTTTAAGAGGAGTGAAATTATGTTATTTGTATATTTTTTAAGTTATTCTTTAAATTTGTCGAATTTATTATTTGGAGGATTAGGGAGATTCAACAAACTTATTAATTTTAATAAATTACAATTAGCGAGATTTGAACCATTAATTTGGAAAACCCTAAAATATATATTTTTAAAAAAAGCATCTTATTTAAATGTGTGAACTTTTAGGCTCCATTTGGATGGATGAATTTGAAAATGAATGGATTTAAACAAAAATACATGTAAGGGAACTAACTTCAGGGCTCAGGGTGAACTACAACAAATGTTTTTTATATGGAGTAAAGGTACCAGATACAAAGATGGAGGAGCTAGCATCACTGTTGGGAGTAAATATAGGGCGGATACCATTTGTATACCTAGGTAGCACTGTGGGGACAACAAGAAAGAGCAATGCAGTTTGGTCAGGAGTAATCCAAAAAATCAGAGACAGGTTGAAAAGGTGGGAAACACTGAAACTTTCGATCAGAGGTAGACTCACCTTACTTAATGCGGTATTGTCTGCTATTCCTTTATACCACTTGTCCACCTATCTATTACCAAAACAAACCTTGAGTGAGATTATTCAATTACAAAGAAATTTCTTGTGGGGGGGGGGGGCAATGAGAGCACAAAAAAATTAGCTTGGGTTAAGTGGGGTAAGATGTGTAAACCAAAACAAGTAGGGGGGTTAGGGATCAGGAACTTGGAAATTTTTAATAAAGCTTTCCTAGGAAAGTGGGTGTGGCGGTTCTTCAATGAGAGAGGGAGTCTCTGGGCGAAGGTTGTGGAATCAAAGTTTGGTGTGGGATGGGGAAGATGGCTGTTGGGATCAGATTGGGTGAAGCCTAGGGCACTAGGTGGGTGGTGGAATGACGTGATAAAGGCTGCTGGGGGTAATTTAGGGGGGTGGATCTTTGAAGGACTTGAAAAATCAATAGGAGATGGTAGTGATACCTTATTTTGGGAAGAGAAATGGGTTGGGGAGTCAAGTTTGAAGACTACATTCCCTAGGTTGTATAATCTTAGTTTGAATAAAAAAAGCTTCCATAAAAGGGATGGGGGAATGGGTTGAGGGGGCTTGGCGTTGGAAGTGGAGTTGGAGGAGAAACTTGTATGACTTTGAAAATATTATGCTTGACGAATTGCTTGTTGTGGTTAATAGTTTATAGGTAAAACAATGTGGAAGAGATCAATGGCGATGGAGGTGGAGTACAAAGGGAACTTATGAAGTCAAGAGGGCTTATGAAAGACTATTGTTGCAAAACCAAGAAGAAGAGCTATCCGAAAATTTGTCAAGAGGAGTCAAGAGGCTGTGGAACAAATATACTCCAAGCAAAGTGTCTATTTATGCGTGGAGGGTTTTAAGGGAGAGTATTCCTTCGAAGGAAAAGTTGCAACAGAGAGGAATCTTGAAACCAAGCGGTGATACTTCATACACCTTTTGTGGTTCACAGGCGGAGACGGTAAGACATATCCTCTTTGAGTGTGACTTATCATATAGAGTTTGGATGGAGTGCTTGAATTGGTTTGGTTGGAGGTCGGTGATAATCTCAGACCCGGTGATAAATCTACTACACTTTAGTAGTTGTTTTAAGGGTGGGAGGTACAAATTGTTTGGAGCTAGTGTGTGGATGTGCATAACTTGGGTTATTTGGAAGGCGAGGAATGCGAAATTATTCAAAAATGAGGAGATCTCGTCAACAAAATTAAGCGAGGAAGTGAAGACTAGGCTATGGAGTTGGCTGCAATAAAGGAACTGAGGCGCCAAAATTTTAATTTCCAACAATGGTTAGATAGTCCTTTATCTATTCTAGGTGGCTAATTATGTGATCATGAAGAACAATGTGCGGTGTATTTGTATGATTGTTTTGTTTCGAGGTATTTCTCATGCCTCAAGGAAATAAAAATTCCTTTTTACTAATAAAAAAACATGTAAAAAAGTATACATTTTAAATTAGGAATTATAAAGAGATGGGAGAGAAGAAAAAAAGTAAAGAAAATGAGAGATGAAAAAGTGGAGAGGAGAGATTTCACAAATAACATGAGTTTAAAGAGGATTTAAAATTCCTCCATTTTAAACATAAAATAAAATCTAAGTATTTGTAAATTCATGGAGAGGATGATTATTTGTGAGTGAAATCCATGGATTATTTAGAGAAGTTGAAATTTATTTATTTATATAATTTCTTAATATTAAACATATTACTTAAACTTAAAGCTACATCATGGCGTTACTTTTGAAGTATATAATATTTTGAGTAGGCTACATATATGAATGTGAATCATGATATAAATTATAGTATATATACTTTAATTTTGTTTTTTGATAAATCTAAAAATAATAAGAAATATTCTACTCCAATTTTGATAGTAATAATAAGATAAATTAAATATTTTAAATTTTAAAAATTTCTAACAGTGTCGTGAAAAGGATTATTACATACAATTTTATCATATAATAATAAAAAATAAAATGTGTTTAGCACGTATACTGTACAGGTGTAGAGAAAATTTTGCATAAGATTTTTGAAAAAATTAGAAAAACAATTACATGTTTATTCTTTCAACATTATTTTTACTACCAAAACTATAATAATAAACACTCGGAAGGGCCTGGGTTTGAACCAACTTGGCCTATTTTTTTTTAATGTAAAAATTTAGCGACTGTCATTGGTGATCGTTAAATTAAAAAAAAGCGGTCGATAAATTAAAAATAGCAACAATTTCTGCAGTCGCTAAATTAAAAAATTGCAACCGTATTTGGCGGTTGTTAAATTAAAATTTGCGACCGTTTTTTGCGGTCGTTAAATTTCGCTAAATTTAGCGATCATGGTTTTAGCGACCGACTTAAAACGGTCGCTAAACGTTATTATCGACCAAAAAGCGGTAGCTAATTCGGTCGTTAAAACGCTCGTTTTCTAAGGAATGTTATGTATACATGTAAGTGCTTTTGATTTCAGGGGTTGTTGTACGAGGACGAAAATGCTCACATACACATATTTTGCCGTGAGCAAATGCAGGTGGCAAATCTTGACAGTATGATTTTCTCAAGTTCCAATGGAACGCAGCTCTGCATTTTGCTTTTCACAATCCTTCTTATTACATGGTGCTATTTCAAATCTGGCACAATCTCCAAATCTTCATTCAAAGCCCAAAATCACCAAAAGTATTATTGCAAATAGTTTCAAAATGTGACGTTCCATTAATGAAAATTGTTAGATAATCTGTTGGGAGAATTGGGATTTGGGAGTGAGAATTATTGGGATAATTTGTGGAGGTATTTATAGGTGAGGACCATTAATTATGGAGATGTAAAACGTTTATGAAATTTTAATTGATAACATTTTAAAAAATCAGTTTTATGAGCTCAGGAGTTTCATGTGAATTTTGATTTTGTTGTGAAATAATAGAAATGATAAACAGTAATATGGACACGAGAGATAACTCAGTTCGTCACAAGAACTACGTCTGGGGGCGAACAAGTCAGGAGATATAATACTGCGAATGTTCTCATCATTTTCAATGATCACAAATACAAATGTATATAAAGGAATGTAACCCTAACTAAACTCTAAAGCCTATTAGGCTAAGGGGCCAATGGACTTATTGAATTATTAATATCCGTATTTATTTATATTTTATAACAGTTTTTAATGTTTTTTTAAAGTAATAATTGATTTGTATTATATATATATCATTAAATTTAAAAAAACAGAGCTTACTTGATCTTAATTTCACAAAAATCTAGTAAAAAAAATTCTTTTATTGTTTTGTTTTGAGTTTCTCAACTTCCCCGTGAACAAAAGATGATCCGTCAAGCAATCATGGAATGAAAATAGAAATTTACCAAATTATAAATAGGAAAAAGATCATACGTTTATTTTTTCTTTCTGAGACTAAATCATTTGGATTTTAAAATGTATCAATCAATTTCCAAAACTTTAAATTAAACGAGATATAAAATATTTTATTGCACGTGAGAATAATTTTGAATTTTTGAGTAAATCATACAAGAATTTGAATTTTTTTTTTGACTTCTTACATAAATTTACACACTATTAATAAAAATATTGATTTGTATGCACACTTATATACCTGAGACGAAAAGAGTATGAAATATATATACACTTATATTATCACTTATTAGACATATTTAATGATAATGTATTATACTGTTATTTCAATTTATAAATCTAATGATATTAATAAATATATTATTTTATAAAACTTGTCCATACGAGACTTTATAAATAACTTTTGCTATCTGAGACATTGAAAGACTTTATTGCTACCAAGTACCAACACTGTTCAATTCAGGAGAGTTGATTTTTCAAGTGTAAGTTTTATGTGAAAATATTTTATGACAAGTGTATCATGAAATTATTTTTAAAATATTATATATTTAATTAAGTGTGTCAAAATATTTATGAGAAATATTAAAAGTTTAAGTCAATAATATTATAACAATTATAATATCGTATCATTGACTTAAATTTTTTATACATCTGGTGAGATTTTTGACACTCCTAATCAAATATTGATACTTCAAAATTATTAATGATAAAAAATTGGTTCATAATAAGAGTATCATGAATGATTTTTATACAAAATTTTACATTTTTCAAGAACAATATTTACAGTTACATTATTTGAGTGGATTTTAAGACTAATTTGTTAAAAAAAAAAAAACTTTTTCGTACCAATTCTACTGTCATATATTCTCAATTTACATCTATTTGATTAATAATTACACTTAAAACTATATTTCTATAATTTTATTTACTAGTAACTAATATTTCTTTAAGAAAAAAATGAACATGTGAGTTTGGAGTTAAATAATAAAGTAAAAAAATTATTTAACTTTTGTGAATGTGAGTTAAATATAAAATAAAAAAATATGTTTTATTAATTTTTATGAATGTGGAATTAAACATAAAGCAAAAAATATATACATAAAATTTATTGACTTTTATAGACGTAAAGTATTTTATTTTTTAGGGTGTGAAAAAAATATAATATTTCAAATAAAATAAATATAAAAAGAATTTGAGACGGAGAAAGTATGGTTTTATGATACTGTTTCGCAGATAAAACCTCATTTCGCATGATACATTTTGTGTGAATGAATTCAATACGTCATGATTTTAACTACCATCTGATTTTGATAGTGGGTTTTTGTCGATTTCTTGATTCCTTATGTATTATTTTGTAACTTTATATTGAGTAAGTATTTAGTTACACAGTGCAATTCAAATGTATTTTTTAAAAGTTATATAATTTATTATTGAAAAGTTGCACAAATTATTATTGAAAAATTATACTATGAAAGATATACTTTTCAATAATAACATGTGTAACTTTTCAGTAGTATTTTGTGTAACTTTTAAAAAATAGACTTGAGTTGCACCGTGTAATTGGTGCATACAAGACTAATCCATTTATATTTTAGACTTTAGTCTTCTATGCACCAAGTGCACCTTATAATTCAAGTTTATTTTTAAAAAATTATACAAAGTATTATTGAAAAATTATACATTTTAATTAGTGAAAAATATATCTTTAATGGTGTAACTTTTTAGTAATAATTTATGTAACTTTTCAGTAATAAATGATATAATTTTTTAAAAATACAGTTGAGTTGTACGGTGCACTTGGCACACAAGAGACTAACTCATATTTTAGATTTAAATATTACTTCCTCTATTTACAAAAAGTTGTGCTAACTTATTTATACGTGATTTAATGCTATATGTCAGAATGACTATTTATTGTAAGGTCTATTTATTAACAAAGAGAATATTTATGGAAAGTACATATGACACATTTTTTATAAATAATCGCTTTATTCATAAACGGATTTCACAATATCTCACAATACCCTCTAATATATTGCATTAAATCACGTATAAACAACTGAACATGTTTTTCGTGGACGGAAATAATATTATTATTATGTTTTTTGCATTAAATATGAATTATGTTAATGATAAAAAGTTAATTGTTATTGATAGCCTAGTAGAGTAATACTAATTTTTAAATCTTATAAGGTTGTTTAACTTTTTCATACCAAATATTTTTACATAGTTTATAAGCTTTTAAATTATATACTACTTCCTCCGTCCTGTTATTATTTTTACATTTATCTCTTTTGAATGTTCCAACATTAATTTCATATAAAAAAATAAAGACATACACCCACAAAAATCAATAAAATATTTTTTTCAATCTACTCATATAAAATTTTATTTTTTTAATATGCTTATTGCTTCACTCGTTAAAATTTTTTTTTTAAAAAGAAAGTACTATTTTTTAAAAAAAAATTATAAGCTCAACCAAAGCAATCCTTACATGTTTAACAAAGTGAAGCTTGATCTTCATATAACCTTTCAAGATTAAAATTTTAAAGATTCTAAAAACATAATATTTTTAAAATTATTTTTTATTATTCAATTATTACTTAATCTTTTTACAATGCTCACAGCAATAACATAATTTATAAGATAAAGTATTATGCATGTAATACACACCGGAAATAAAATTCATGAGTATCAATTTAACTTGATTCGAATTGTGATTCGATCCGAACTATCCATTTATTGACTATGAATCCTATTTTCACGTGTATTGCACAATTAATAACTACTCAATTTATAAATAAACTATATAATATACTTTAAAATACAGTTATTTTTATCTATTTTATCAATATTTTTCTAAAAACTGTCTAAAACAAATCGTCATGCTTTTTGGGTGATGGAGCTAATAAAATTATCTATTCTTTTTTTTTTTTCATGTCGTTATTTATTTTCGTGTATTTCTTCTACTTGATTGGCAATAGAAGCAACAGCCTACGGTACAAATTGACAGAAGACTGACGGCTGTGCCTGTGAATTGTGATTCTGATTGGTTTGGGTCCAATCTGGTCCCAAACAATTTGTCACCGCTGTGCGCGCAAGCTGTTTGTGAAAATTACCGACTCTACTCGCATATAAATACCCCTACCACAAAAAGCTTAGATTCAGGGCCCATATCTATTTGCAAAGCTTAGCAACTTTATCTTTGGTATACTCTGCCAGTAGCCTCTACGGTGGAGCGCTGAGGAGAGGGAGTGCTATTGAAGAGGCAATTGAAAAAGGGTTTCCTGAATTGGAATTTTTCTGGGCTCCCATGGCGTGTAGACTTGCACACTCAAACTTCCTTTTCTTGGTATCTTTCTCTCCCTATTTGGTTCACACACACAGAGTGATGGAGAGTTTATAACTGCCTTGCGTGGATGTGATTTGTTTACGCGGTGTTTCTTGAATTTTACAGGGGCCTCAGAAAAGGCCGAATGAGGGCAACAGGATTTTCCCCCAGAGTTCTACTTCATCAGGTATTGATGTTTTCCCTTTTTACCTTATTTTGGTTTTAATTATGAGATTATGGGTTTTAATTTTGTGGTGGGATTGGTTTGTTTAGGGCGTTAAGTTCTAATTCTTGATGAATGCCGGCATAGTTTTCAAGAATGGTCTGTGTTTGCTAATGTAGAAGCTGTTGTATCGTTGAATTGATGATTAACAGGTGCATATCTTCTGAAATGGGAAAGTCTGCCTCAGAGAATAAGCAAACAGAGGAAGTGTCTTATACCAATCCGAAAGCGTGGAAATGTGAAAGCTGTGGCTGTCTCGGTGGCGCCTTCTCCGGCAGACAGCGCGGGAGAGAGACAGCAATTGTGTCAAGAATATGGTTTTAGGCAGATTGGAGAACCCCTTCCGGATAATGTGACACTCAGAGATATAATTGAAACACTCCCAAAAAAGGTACTTTCTTCTGTTTTATATGCTGTAGTGCTTGTTGGAACCCATGCTCATTCTTATACAATTGATCATCCTGAGTATATTTGTATCTTATTCTGTTATTCATTGACAAAGGTGTTTGAGATTGATGATGCAAAAGCTTGGAAGTCTGTGTTGACCTCTGTAACGTCCTACGCATTGGGGATCTTCATGATTGCGAAAGCACCATGGTATCTACTTCCTCTAGCTTGGGCGTGGACTGGAACAGCTATTACAGGGGTTAGTTCTGAATTCATGTTTATTGTTCACTTTATCTGGTTGAAATGAAAACAAATATCCATATGTATATAAGAATTCTATGAATTGTATTATCGATTACCTGCCCTCCTAGTTTGTGAGATGCCATTGCTTCATTTTAATATAAGCTATCTTAATTGATTTATGATAGACCCAACTCTTATTGGTTTCTATTTTCCCCAATTGTGAAGTTCTTTGTTATAGGACATGATTGTGCACACAAATCATTCTCGAGGAACAAATTGGTGGAAGACATACTTGGAACTCTGGCCTTTTTGCCACTCATATACCCCTATGAACCATGGCGTTTTAAGCATGACAAGCATCACGCAAAAACAAATATGTCAGTGTCATCGTTCTGAATGCCTTTTCTTTAGTTCATGAATGGTTTTGACACCTTTATATTGTCCTTGACTTGATATACTTATGTATATTCCTATCATTTGCAAGCAAGTGTTTGCATCTTTCTTTACAGCAAAACTGAATGTGAAGTTTCTTAAATGCTAATTCTGCTTTCACGGCCAGCTGTGATTATGTTAAATAACTCGTATTTTGTTGGGATCATGCTCCATTACTAAATTATATGGACCTTTAATATCGTGCTTAAAATTGAGTTGTATAAAGGGAAAGAAATGAACAATACCGTCATAGTGTCATACTCTTTGCTATCTGTTTATGCAAAAAGTCAATGTCATATTGATGGCATGTTGGAGAAAGAAAGTGTCTTTACTTCAAATCTTACGGCAAGTTTGAAGTGCAGGCGAACACTATTGGTCTATCTCCTTGATTGTTTTGGTGAAAAAGCTCTTTTTTATGCAATATATAATTTAATTATACTTCTGATATCTGGAAAAGCTTTACATGATAAAATACCATCATGACGAGGGGCTGGGGAGGAAGAGGGAAGAAATGTGCGAAACACAGCAAGAGTGCAGTTTAAAAAAAAAACAGAGTATATTTATGAATAATTTTATACATGAATCTAAGTTTCTCTACTTGATATAGTTCATGTGATTTTTCTCACGAGTTCTGATGATGACTCCCAAGTTATTAAATCACACAAACTGTAGTAGAATATCATTGCATTTAATGTCACAACTGTAGCTTTTGTGTACTGGTTCTGTAATTTTGTGAAAATTGACGTTCCAGGGTGGATAAAATGATTTTCCAATTGCACGACTTCTATCTGTCTCTCTTCCCATCTGTTGTTTATTGAAAACTGACTTCCCAGTGAACTATACAGAGGAAAAGAATCTTATCTTAACTGGATTAGAATGTACTCTTCACATTGATCATTTATAGCTATATCTTTTTTTACTTCATGTTGATTTGACTTCTCCTAACTATAGAGCCAAGAACCGTGTATTTGGCTATCAATTCGGTGAAGAACTTGTACCTGCTAGGCTCAACGTACTCTCTCGCTTTCATTTCAGGTTAGACGAGGATACAGCTTGGAACCCTGTTAAGGAGGAAGAATTTGAGTCCTCTCCCATTCTTCGGAAGGCAATAATATATGGATATGGACCATTCAGACCATGGATGTCTATAGCACATTGGTAATAATCTATAACTAAATGATATCTGCGACACTCTACTCTATTTCACCACAATTCGCTATAGAAGTCCATTGTGTCTATTCTGACAACTTAAGTTACCTTATAGGTTAATATGTCACTTTGATGTGAAAAAGTTCAGACCTAGTGAAGTAAACAGAGTGAAGATAAGCTTGGCTTGTGTATTTGCGTTCATGGCAGTTGGATGGCCGTTGATAATTTACAATACTGGGATCATAGGATGGATCAAGTTCTGGTTGATGCCGTGGTTAGGTTATCATTTCTGGGTATTACTCCATACTCTCATATTTGCCGGTTATTTTGCAAATTTGCAATATGCAATATGATTTTGTTTTTATTGTTGCTAGAATAGGTTTTGATACTTGTGATTGACTTGAAGCCAATCTTTATTTTGTTTTATCAATTTGACAATTTCTTTATAGTATTCCTACACATTATCTGAGAATTATTCTTGGTTTAGGAGTTTGTGTCACTTAATCTAAGCCCCAACCCCGAAGCGCATTCTCCTTATTAATTTTGTGCTGATGAAATGTTCTCCTTATGAGGTCTTATTTCTGAAAAGAGATTCTGTTCAAATTTTGCAGATGAGTACTTTCACAATGGTCCATCATACGGCACCCCATATACCCTTTAAACCCTCAGAAGAGTGGAACGCTGCTCAGGCCCAACTCAATGGCACTGTTCACTGTGATTATCCAAGTTGGTAATTGTACAGAACAGAATTATCTGTCAGTTGAATTTGAAGACACATAATCCCAAGAATAACAATCTAGTTAAATTGAAGAAACAAGTTGAATCTTTTATTCTTTTGCAAATAATTAAATCCTGGTTTTCTGGTTTACAGGATAGAAATTCTTTGCCATGATATCAACGTACACATCCCTCATCATATCTCTCCCAGAATACCAAGCTATAACTTACGAGCAGCTCATCAATCTCTTCAAGAGAATTGGGGAAAGGTAAGATCCATGTGTGTGTGTGAGTACATGTTTTCTTTAACGAAACTTGAATTAGTATAAGTGAATATGGATCAATATGATTCTTAGTTATCTGTCTAATACTCCCATCAACTTTTCTTTCAATGCTTTGGTAGTACTTGAACGAAGCTACCTGGAACTGGCGTTTGATGAGAACAATATTGACGGTCTGCCATGTTTATGACAAAGAGAGAAACTACGTCCCCTTTGAAGAACTTGCCCCAGAAGAATCCCATCCCATCAAATTTCTTAAAAAAGTGATGCCCAATTATGCTTGATGTGATGGTACACCATGAATAGTCCCAAGTCTTACTCCTCTAGGACCATAGCTAACATCTTGTCATGTTTCTTTACGTTCGATGAATTGTATAACTACATGTCTTATTGTATCTTATAGATGCAAATTCGTTGAAGGTGGATTGAGTTCCTTCTAAAGTAAGATTCAATTTTGTGGTGGTTAATCTTTTGCCAACTCTATGGGATGAGAATAAGCATCAAAGCAAGATTAGGATAATATTTTTGGAAACCTTCTTTTATGCATGCAGATTATGATTTCTTGAAGTTGTGGGCTATCATATACTATTGTAGATCAATGCCTGTGTGCTGTCTTTAGAACAGAGATTGAGGGACCTTGAACAGAGGGTGCTGCCGGATTATAAAAACTCAAAACTAAGCGGCTTAAAAAAGCAAAAAAAGCTTGATTTTGTTTATTCGACCATAGAGAGATTAGTTAATTCTCAGGTTTATGTTTGACTCTTGAGAATATTTGCAGAAAATAAAGATGGTCCTTGGTCTCTCGTTAAATTCAAGGCCTGTTAAAGTCTGTAATTGAATATATTGCTTAATAAGGCTACATTCATTTTCTGTTACGAGTTAGTAAGGAGGTTATACATTTTGAGTTTTCACTATGAATAAAATTCAAAGTTTGAATTAGTAGTGTGTAAATTTCAACATGGTATCCCACAAGTCAGTTTCTCAGTGATTCTTGTGTTGATTTCTTTCATTTTCTTCAAATCTTCATCAGTCTCTTTCACATCTTCATACGGTTCCTTTACATCTTCATCTATCTTCTTCAACTAACTGCTTCATTCTTCATATCTTCAAATGTTCATATCTTCACATATCTTCATCTCAAACTCACTCACTTCAAACTGCTTCTTCTCATCGATGGATCATTCACAAACTCCTCACACAAACGTCTTCCTACGGTTATTACTCTCTCTATTCGACTTGATCGTTCGAATTACTCCTACTGGAGATCTCACGTTCTTGCAACCATTAAGGGTCATGGATTTTATCTTTTATGCATGTAGATTATGGACAAATCTCGGCCTGCAAATTGAGTATCTCCCTAAAAAAAATTTTATACACCAGTCAACCTACTTAAAAAGAGTATTGGATAGATCCCATATAAACTAATTTCATCCACTTAATACACCAATGATTGTTCGTTCCCTTGAAGTGAAAAGGATTCATTTAGACCTAAAGAAGATACTAAAGAAATATTATGACCAGAAGTTTCTTATAAATTGACACTTTATTTTATTTTGCAAACTTCACCAGACTAGATATTGTTTTTGCAATAAATTTACTTATAAGATTTTGTGTCTCTCCCACAAGCAGCCATTAGAATGGTGTTAAACACATATTAAAAATTCAAATTGGTTACATTTTTCTCTGTGGTGGTAAACAGGTTATATAACCACTTCTTCAAATTATTTAGAGATTATAGCTCTTATGAGATCTCACGAAAATGTGTTTGGCTAAAGTCAATAGTAAAACACATTTATAATTTATGTGGTATCCGTATAAATGACATAACTTTTACTACAATTTATGAAGATAATGTTGTTTGTATTGCTCAAATAAGTAACAACCATGTCAAAGGGAATTTAACGAAAAAAAATTTCCCAAATTTTTTTTATCCTTACAAACTCCAGAAGAGTGGTGAGATTATAATATAAAAAGCACGCTCAAGTGACAACCTTACAGATTTGTTCACTAAATCCCTTCCTACATCTACTTTTGAAAAATATATCCATGGAATGTGGATGCATAGACTTTGAAGATTGTTATCTTCAGGAGAGTAATGACTTCAAAACAATCCTGAAAATTGGATCCCGAAAATCAATAGTTGTACTCTTCCTTATTTAAATAAATGTCATCCTCTAATTATTTTATTAATGTTGAATGAGGTATAGACATTAAAATTGTAATGTTCAATGAGAAGTGTTATAAATAAATATATCTATATGAACATTACAAAGTACATTTAGGCCATGAGCCCAATATGCTTTAGGTTCAG
The DNA here is from genome assembly GCA_026898435.1 of Prunella vulgaris. Lineage (NCBI taxonomy): Eukaryota > Viridiplantae > Streptophyta > Magnoliopsida > Lamiales > Lamiaceae > Prunella > Prunella vulgaris. The sequence continues at coordinate 488,898 of JAPKLY010000282.1, read as the reverse complement.
ATATATTTACATATTCTCTATGACTCCATTTGGATGAGTAGATTTGAAATCTATGGATTTCATACATAAATAATTAGAGATGTTAAACGGACTGACCCCAACCAATTTGGACAAGCCCTACAGGGTTGCGGGTCTAAACAGTCTAGGCCTTAGTGGTTTGTTCTTAGTGGACCACTAATATTCGGGACTTAACCCTAACCCTAGTTGTTTACGAACTAAACGGGTTACTAAGAGGCTCAGGGTAATTTTCTTTAAATTATATTTTTCAATACAAAATACAAAGTCATAATTATAATGTGAAATTATTCAAAGTTGTTCATAAATTCATGAAAACATAATTCACAAAGTTCAAGCATTAACACCTATTTTTAAATTTAATAAATATCTCCAAACTCTTCAATCTTCAGTATTAGATCCTTTCTTGGAGAATGATAAAACATATTTTTTCATTTTAGTATCATTTGAAACGTGTAAAAAGTATAAATTAGTAATTATTTAAAAAAAATATCTATATAAAAAAAAAACACGGACAACAAATTCAATGTTAACTTTTGTTCATTAGTTTTAGTTAGGTTAATCATTAATATAGTTTAAGTAAATAATAATTAATCATTTAATAAGCCTATTCATTTTTTCGTAAGTTTCTTAGATAAGAATTTACTAAGTATATTATCTTTTACAATTTAATACAAATTATATACTTAATTAAATAATTAATAAATAAAAAATAAGCGGGCTAAAGGGCCAGCTCGTGAAACCGGCGGGCCAAATGGTCCGGGCAAAAAAACCCGGTTTAAATGGTCCACTATATGCTCGGAGGCCCGTTTAACATCTCTACAAATAATCACCCTCTACATTAATTTACAAATACTTAGATTTGAATTTTGTTTATAATTTTAAATCTTCTTCAAAACCATGTCATTTGAAATTACTTCTCTCTCCCCCATTTTTATTTTCGCCTCTCTTTATTTTTTTCCTCATCTCTTTATAATTTAAATATATATATATATATATATATTTTAAATCTATTCATTTTCAAATCCATCAATTTAAATGAACCTTTATGAAATTAAGCAGCTTTTTATCTATAAAAATTAAAAGACCCTTAATTAGATTTTGATTAATTTATGAGGAGGGGCATCTCCGGAAGATTAATGGATGAGTACACAAATTCGGCGGCTTTCACCATCTCCAATCGGACGACGGCACACCATGCTCAACCCCACATTATAACAAGAGGCCATCATCATCAATATCTTGAAGATCATGATGCTATAAAACCTCAGGTAGTTGCTTGTTCTTTGTTTTTTTCTTCTTCGCATTTCATGTTTGATGCTGTAATTTTGGTTTGTTGGAATGATAACTCATGTAGATAATCTGATGGAATGATAATTTGCATCTTTCAACAGGTCCTACATCGACATACATACATATATATATCTTAATATTATATAAAGACGAAGTTATGAAATCAACCAGAATGCTCGATTTCGAAATTCCTCTATTCTCATTAATTCTGGCATTAAGAATTAATCTCGATCTTATAATTTAAGTGTTTTAATCTTAACCGTACATTTTAGTATTTTATAAATATATGTATCTTATAAATATATTCATAATATCAATTCTATATATCTTATATCTCACAAAATATATTTCAATTCTATATATCTTAATCTCACAAAATATATTTCAATTCTATATATCTTAATCTCACAAAATATATTTCAATTCTATATGATTATTATTTTTAGGATAAGTTATTTTTTTATTTAACTAATTTAATTAATGTCAAATTTAAGTTTTATAATATATAATCAAATTAATACAAAGAAAATTAAATAAATCAAATAAAAATTGGTTATCTTAGTGTAATATTTATAAAAAATAATTAATTAAATAAAAATATTTTTTTTTTATACATACAATTTTTATTTTATATTGCGAAATTCGCAGGTATACGAACTACCCCAAGAACAAATTATACCACCGGTAACACTTCCATATTTTAGTTATTAATCTCTTCTATCCAGGGATTTCATCTATTTTCTTCTCTTTGACCAAATTTCTTTAATTTGCGTCTCACAGAAGGTTTTTGCTCCACCATTCTAATGCATAAATTAATATCCCAAAAATAACTTGTTAATGCCCAAAAAAAAAAAAACAAATCAATAATACCCCCAAAGAATAATTTATAAATTAATAATTAATAAATGAGTAATACTCCAAGAACAAATTATAATACCCAAAGAACAATTCACAATACCCCAAGAACAACTCTAAACAAAATACCCCAAGAAAATACCTAATGCTACTTTTCTTTTTCCAATGATATGTACCTCAATACCCCAAGAACAATTCTCAATACCTCCAAGAACAACTGATCAATACACATAATAATAAAAAAGAAATAAACCATAAATATGAAAATTTAACTTAAATGATAGAAATCACCTATAAATGGTGTTCATTACACGTCAATCTCCAACAAGCTTCAACTCAAAATAAACCAATTTTTACAAGAAGAAACCTACCGCTACTTTTCTTTTCCAATGATCCATACCCCAATACCCTAATAACAATTTACAATACCCCATGAACAATTCTCAATACCACAAGAACAACTCATCAATACACATAACAATAAAAAAATAAACCAAAAACATGAAAATTTAACCAACAAAATTTAACTTAAAAGATAAAAATCACCTAAAAATGGTGTTCATTACACTTCAATCTCCAACAAGATTCAACTCAAAATAAACTTATTTTTACAAGAAAAAACTCACTGATGCTTTTCTTTTCCAATAATTCATACCCCAATGCCCCAAGAACAATTTTCAATACTCCAAGAACAACTCATTAATACTCATAACAATAAAAAAGAAATAAACAATAAACATGAATTTTTAACCAACAAAATTTAGAAATCACCTAATGGTGTTCATTATCCTTCAATCTCCAACAAAATTCAACTCAAAATAAACCTTTTTTTACAAGAAAAAACCCATTGATGTCTTTCTTTTCCAATAATCCATACCCCAATATCAAGGGCGGAGCTTCACAGTGGCTGGGGTGGGCAGTAGCCCACCCTGGTTTTTAAAATTTTTTTATGTATAAAAAAAAAATACTATAGCCCACCAAGAATCAAACTTGAGACCTTCCTATGGATGAGAGCGAAACTTTTCGTTGGGCTAATTGGAATCTTTGTTTTATATTAAAATATAAATTATATTACTGATATTAAAATCTAATATATAATAAAACTCTCAAGCCCTAGATCCTCTTTCACCCACAGATTAAAACTTGCGATTTTTACAGCAGCTTACTGTGCCCCTGCACGCTGCACTCCTCTTCTTCAGCCAAAATTGTCACTTCTCTTGTGGCTACTCGCCGGTGATCTGGCGCCGCCCCTCCGTTCGATTTATCTTTGGAATTCAATTGGTATGATTTTATTTCCTCTCTTTTATGTTTGATTTTGATTATAATTTTTGGAGGTTTCATTAGTTGTTTTATCACTCTATACCCAATTCATTTGCTTCATTTTATTGTTGTTGGTTATATTGAGTATAAGTTAATATATTCTAACCATAAAATTGTAAGAAATATATTTATTATTTTTTACATTTTACATAATGTGAAGTAGTGGGATTTGATATAGTGAAGTAGTTGGATTTGATAAAGTGTATGTATTATGTTGAACATTTTATATGTAAAATAATTTGTAATGCACACATTATATTATATTGTATTGATTTATTAATGTGGTGCCCAAATTAGATTATAGTTCAATGATTTATTAATTTTGTGATAGGTAATGGATAAACGAAAAGCAAAGAAAGGAAAATCTATTGAGTCGTTCTTTACCAACTTCAAACGTAAGGAACCTATGACAAGTGATGTAGATCCGTCTCTTAATATCCAACCTCCTCATCGTGCATCACAAAGAATTGAGATTGATCTTGATTCACTTGAACGTGATCCGTTTAAACGCACTCCGATTTGTGAATATTCTGTTAATCAAAGAGATGAAATATGGCGAGCTTACATAAAAATGGGGTCATTTCAACCAATTTTGGATGAATATAAGCCAACATTCGACGAAATTCAAAATCGTCGATTCCAAAAGTCGTGGTTTCTTCAATTTTCATGGTTAGAGTACTCACCCACAAATCATGCTGCATATTGCTTTCCATGCTTTTTATTTGATCATTTGAACAATAGTCATTGTGTATTTACTGTTGATGGGTTCAAAAGTTGGAAAAGAGTCAACAATGGGAATAATTGCTCATTTCTGAAGCATGTGGGAGATGTTGATTCACAACATAGTAGTGCAGTAGTTTATATGAACTCTCTGAAGAATGTATCTCAGCATATTGATAAAGTCATCAATAGGGAAAAACCGGAAGAGATAAGGAAGAACCGTTTGCGGGTTATGAGTATAATAAAGTGTCTTGAGTATCTTACTTTGCAAGGATGTGCAGTGAGAGGACATGATGAGTCAGCATCTTCCAAAAATCGAGGTAATCTCATTGAATTGATAAAACTTTTGGGAGATGTGAATATTGATATTAAAGATGTTGTTTTAGAAAATACTCCTTTAAATGTGAAGTATACATCACCAACAATTCAAAAAGAGCTTTTGAGCATCTTTGATAGTCGAGTAAGAAATAAAATTCGTGAGGAGATTGGTGATTCAAAGTTTTGCATTTTAGCTGATGAAACTAAAGATATATCTAACAAAGAGCGAATGGCTATTGTGGTAAGATTTGTTGATATTGGTGGTGTTTTAAAAGAGTGTTTCTTGATATTGTACATGTTAAAGGTACCACTGCTGTAACGTTGAAGAAAGAAATGTCTTGTCTTAAGTCGACATAAAATATGCAATATTCGTGGTCAAGGGTACGATGGAGCAAACAACATGGGTGGTGTATGGAATGGATTGCAAGCCCTTTTTTTGAGAGAGTGTCCTTATGCATATCATGTTCATTGTTTTGCTCATCGATTGCAATTAATATTAGTTGCTGCAAGTGGAAAAGTACGACCAGTTTATTATTTTTTTTCAAATTTGAATAAGATTGTAAATGTTGTGGGTGCTTCTTCTAAGCGTCATACCGAACTACGTGCCGCTCAAGCTCTTGAAGTTGCAGAAAAGACAACAACTGGAGACCGTGAAACAGGTAGGGGAGCTAATCAAATGGGAAGTTTACATCGTCTGGGAGAAACTTGTTGGAGTTCTCATTTTGATTCCACATGTAGTTTGATTGATATGTATGGTGCGGTGATTATTGTGCTTCAGAATATGTCAGATGAGGGTTCTTCTTACGAGACAAGTGGTGAAGCTTACAGTTGTTGGATGGTAATGAAGTTTTTTGATTTTGTATTCATCCTACACTTGATGAATAAAATTCTGGGGCTTTCAGATATGCTTTGTCGATCTTTGCAACAAAAGTCTCTTGATATTTTGAATGTTATGGATCTTGTCTCAACTACTAAAGGTTTACTGAAATTGTTGAGGGATGATGGTTTTGATTGTCTTCTAACACAGGTGAAATATGTTTGTAGAGAACATCATATTGTGATACCAAATATGTATGAAATGGGTACAGGATATTCGTGTCAACAAGTGGATACTATCACATTTGAGCATCATTACCGATTTGATATTTATAATGAAGCAATAGATACTCAGTTGTCTGAAATCAACAGTAGATTTAAAGATGAGACAGTGGAGCTTCTTAGGCTTAGTGTTGCCTTGGATCCTAAAGACAACTCCAGGTTGGTTAATGAGGATCATATTTATGATCTTGCCGATAAATTTTATCCTGGTGATTTTACTGATCAAGAAATGATCCATTTGAAACTTCAATTGATGCACTACAAATTGTATATTCTTTCTCAGTTAAATTTTCAGAATTTGTCAACTATTTTAGAATTGTCCCAGAAGTTAGTTGAGACAAACAAGACACATACGTATGTTATGATTACGAGATTGATTCACCTTGTTTTGACACTTCTTGTTACCACAACAACAACTGAACGAACATTTTCAGCTATAAAGCATATCAAGAGTGTTCTTCGAAACAAAATGGTGAGTGATTACCTATCAGATTCCATGGTAGTTTATATTGAGAGAGATTTATTTGAAGACATTGATCATGATTCTATTATCGATGAATTTTATCGGATAAAGAATTGTATGTCACAACTTATGTAATTTTTTTTAAACTTTTTATGTAAAACTTGACTTCTATTTTTTGTACTGTATTTATTTTAGACTCTCAGCCCGTCCTAAATTTTCATCCTACCTCTGCCCTTGCCCAATACTTCCAAGAATAATTTACAATACCAAAAAATAATTCACAATATCCTAATTACCAAAAAAAAAAAAAAACATAGTGCAGCATGTATTGTGTATTTTCAAAAATTAAAATTAAAAAGAATTTGCGAAACTAAAAATATCTCCTGATTTACGCCCACGTAGTCCTGGGTTAACAAATTATGGTGATTATTGTTTGCTTTCTATTTCAATTGCAACAATGCCAACTCTTATTGGTTTCAATTTCCGTCTACAGTGAAATTCATTGTCATCGGGCATGATTGTGCACACAAATCATTCTGGAGGTGTAAATTGGTCCATGACATTATTGGAACTCTGCGTATCATTTCTGGGTATTGCATCATACTTCTCTCTATTTTTATTTCAGAATTTGGTTTTGCTCGTTTGTTGCTAAGAATAGAGTTCGATTGATTTGGAGCCATATGTTCCATGAACCAACTAATTCGGGGATCAATCTCACTGTGCACTAGGTGTAATAGGTCAAAAAGGAAAAAAAGTTTGTTGATGAGGTCTTTGTCAAAAAGAAACTTCACATTATCTCTTTTGGTGGTCCCAAAAGCCCATCTAAACACTACAAGATCAAAGTTGTAGAATTTTGTTTAGTGTAAGCTCATATTAACAAATACTTTTCATCCCTTTTCTATCTAGTAAAGATATGTTTAAAAGAAGGATGGTTGTTAAGCAATCAGCTCCCGTAATCATAAGTCTGTACAAGTTAACAAGAGTTCTTTAGGATTCTTACTCTTTTCTTTTCATGATTTTAAACAACATCTGATAATATACATGCTCCCTTGTTATTAATCTGTTTTTGAGATTGATCAGAATTCCAAAACAAATGTCTTCATCTGCATCACCCATTATGAAACACCTTTTCAAAAAGCTAACTCAAGAGAGGAGTTTTAACAGCATGGAAGAGGAGGAGGAGGAAGAGGAAGAGTGTGAGTGGAGGAAGTTGCATACTTCAATAATTGTGGGCTACCTCTCAAATCTTTCCCCAAACTGTGACTTTCCGGAACTGCCCTCTGCCCAGTTGCTCCTCACTCATCATCAGCCGTGGGAGGTGGATTCTTTCAAAAAAGAGCTTAAGGAGATGTTTGTGGTCAGCAACCTTCATCAAAACCAAAACCAAAACCAGATTGACAAGGCTCGTCTTGTCGAATCTTTTCTCAGTCTCCTTCTTCAGTTACTCTACCACAAAACTGATCCCATTGTTGATCCATTCCAAGATCGGATCGCCATTCTTGAAAGGGAGCTGAGATATGTTCACACAATTCTTGGGGACATATCCTGGATGCTCCCTGACAGTGATGCTGAATTCCAGAATCTGTTGCCAGAATTTGAGGCAGTGGCCAATCAAGTTGGGAGCTTTGCTCACTATTTGTTTTTCTCTGATGATCAGACGTATGAAGAAACGAATGAGGGACTTGAGGCTGTTCTACAGGACACCGGCCTCTTGAGAGCTAATCTTATACAGCCCCAGCTACTTCTGTTGTTGACTCTATCCTCATTCTCCATTCCGTAGTTGATGATCTGCAGGAGCTGTTGAAACGGGAGGATGATCCAACTGCTGATGTTAAGGGTCCACTCACCCTTCTCCATCATGAGCTGATGCTTTCCCATTCTTCAGTCAATGATATGAGATCGCCACAGCCTTCAGAAATTGAAGAACTAAAGGACCCTCTGATGCGCGTTGGAGGTATTGCATATCAATCTGAATATCTAATTACCTCTTTTCTGGTGAAAGATGCTCCTCTCTGGTATATCTTCGACAGGCTCACTCACCTCAGCCACAGGATTCAGCCTTTACGAACGGAGCTCCAACAAGTTGCATTGAAATATCAATCTGGAGACTTAAAAGTGGCAGAGTTTTTCAATGCAGAGGTGCCATTACATGATAAGAGATATACTGAGGTCGATGAAATAATTGTTGGTTTTGAGGACATAACTAGAGACATTTTGGATCAGCTGGTTGGAGGTCCAGGAAGTGAGAGCCTGCGAGTTATTTCAGTCGTGGGGATGCCGGGACTTGGTAAGACCACTTTAGCAAAGATATTGTACAATCATCCCTTCGTCAATTATACATTTGTGAAACTCTCGTGGTGTGTAGTTTCACAAACGTATAAGAGAAAAGATATGCTGGCCAACATTTTGATTCATATAAACAGTGATCTTGGCAAAGATAGGATCTTGAATATGGAAGAAATAAGAGTAGTAGAACACGTTCACAAATCTTTGATGGGAAGAAAATACCTCATTGTATTGGATGATATATGGGATTCAAATGTATTGGATGAATTGCTTAGTTGTTTTCCTGATGATAGAAATGGAAGCAGGATTCTGCTCACCACTAGGAATAAAGATGTGGTTCCACCTAATAGCATAATACATGAGCTGTCATTTTTGTCGGATGAGCAAAGTTGGGAGCTATTACAGACGAAGGTGTTTGGCAGTCGAGGTTGCCCTCCTCAGCTGCAGGGGATTGGAAAGAGAATTGCTGCAAGATGCTGCGGACTACCACTTACTGTAGTTGTTATTGCTGGTGTTATTTCAGCAGTGGATGAAGAAGAAAGATCATGGGAAAAAGTGGGAAGAAGTTTAGCCTCATATATTGATGGGGAGGAAAATTCAGTGATGCCAATTTTGGAACTGAGTTACAAGCATTTACCAGACCATTTGAAGCCATGCTTTCTGCACTTTGGAGAATATAAGGAAGACGAGGAAATCTCTGTGGGAGAGCTGAAGAGATTGTGGGTGGCGGAAGGATTCATATGTAAAGAAAAAGACAAGAGTGCAGAGAATATAGCCGGAGAATATTTAAAGGAGCTAATTGATAAATGTCTGGTAATGATTTCCAAAATAAGAGCTGACGGAGGAGGAGCCAAAAGTTGTGTTGTTCATGATTTATTGCGTGACTTGTGCTTGAAAATATCGAAAGAAGAAAGCTTCTTAAAATACCTGGACAGCGAGTAAGAGCTGCATAACTATTTATGAGTAGCACTTTAAATTTGTGAAGCATTCATGCATAGTTATATTTGTCTCATGTTTTATTTTGTTCTTTGATTTCAGTTACCACGTTGTTTATGACAATGGTCATCGCGTTCGAGCTAATGGAGATTCTGCGACTCTGAGCTACGGCCAGCATGTTCGCTCTTTTGTTGGCAGTCGTCTGTCATCATCATTATACGTTCGGGACATGAGATTATTGAGAGTCTTGCATTTCAAGATCTGTTGTGGCTTTTTTGAAGCAAAACTTATCTATGGAATTGAATATCTAATTAACCTTAGATTCTTGGTTATACATATGTTGCCAGCATGGATAGATAGGCTTGTAAACTTAGAATACTTACGCGTGGGCAATACGCTGATGTTTATCCCCCCAGCAATTGTGAAGATGAAGAAGTTGAGATACCTTCGCGCGAAAAATGCAGTATATGGCGAAGATTGCAATGACAGCCACGAAACCAACAACCTCGAGTACCTTTCAGGCGTTTATATTTACAACCTCGAGGATGAAGAGTTGCTAAAATGTTCGCCCCATCTTCGCAAACTCAAATGCCTATACAGGCCTGGACTAAAGACGGGCGGATATCCACATTTTGATCTCTGCTCACTAACTCAGCTTGAGTCACTATTCGTAGATGGACATTTGAGTAAAGGTGATTTTGGATTCCCCTCTAATATAAGAAAGCTGACACTTGAGGGGTCACATTTGCATTGGGAGAAGATGTCAATAATTGGGAGGTTGGAATCTCTTGAGGTTCTCAAACTATATTCACATGCATTTGTGGGAGAAAGATGGGATACAAGGGATGGTGAATTCCAGAAGCTCAAGTTCTTAAAATTGATCGGTTTTCACTCTCTCTCTGCATGGAATGTGGCCTCCTATGAGCACTTCCCTAAACTTCAACAATTGATCTTGAAATGGTGCACGAATCTAGAAGAGATTCCTAGTGAAATCGGTGAAATCACAACGCTCGAGTTGATCGAGCAGCATGGGCGTTGTCAGCGTTCACTGTTGGAGTCTGCTGAAGGAATTATTGAAGAACAGAGGGATATGGGAAATGAAGGGCTCAGGCTCATCATAAGCCACCAGTGACTGGAGACCAATTATCCATCTTATCTACACTTTTTGTACAAACCCCTTGTGCTGATTTTATGTAATAGTAATAGTTATCATAAAGAATTAATCTAAATAAAAGATGGTGAATGATGTTTTATGTAAATATCATCTTGATGAGTTGATAATTCTTTGTTTGAAAACATTCATATAAATACATCCAAAATCCAAATTCTATGAGTATATATGACTATTTAAGTATGCAACCTGTCCTTTAAACTAAGATCTCTTTTAGGTTGGTTATTCTTATATCTGTTTTATTACCTAAATAAATTAGCTGTTGAAGGCATGAACTAACTTCAATTCACAAGAGTTTAAATAAATAGCACTTAGAATTTTTACTGAATGAGTTGGAATTCATACTGCATCTGTTATAGTGAGTTGGAATGTCATTGCAATTGTTTGCAATTAGATATTTTTTTTAAAAAAAAAATCACTTGTGAATTCTTTTGTAGATTGCTAAAAAAAGATTTATATATAAATAGTACACATGGTTAAATATGTGTATAAATTTGTGCGTATGCACATAAATCAATATTTTCTTTTTTTAGTAGTGCACAAATTTGTGTGGGACGTTGAAATAAAAAAAATATGTAAATTCCCGTGGGATAAAGGGAGCATTCTCTTCCCTTATATATGCTTTAGTGCTTTTAGGAACTTTATATGCATCAATTTTACAATTGATCATTTTTAGCTGTATATGAAAAGTGTCTGAGACTGATGATGAAAAAGTTGGAAGTCTGGTTTTCATGTGTACTGTTGTATTTTACACATTATGCCCAACTCAACAATCACATAAAACATTCTGGATGCATTAATCGGTGGATGAATCAATGATAGGCGGGGCAGGGCTCGGGGCCTTTATTTTTCGAGTTAGACAGGTTCTGGGATAGGCCAAAGACGTTTCATTGCCATTCCCAGTTATCGTCTCTGTGCATTACATCGCACTCGCCTCTTCTTTTTTAGTAATACTCGTGTCGAATTTGTCCATAGTATAAATTATATTGTAAAATGTGCATGGTATTAATGGGTACAATTAATAATTTTGATAGGTATTTTATGGTACAAGTTTTATAGTATAAAATTTGTTCATAAAAGTTTATTTTGCTCCTCTTTATTTGGCGATATGCTTTTATTCGATTTGTTGCTTAGAATAGAGTTGGGTATTTTTATGATGATTTGGGGCCAACACCTGTCATGTGTCTTATGTTTGATGAACCATATTAGGTACATTCCTTATATATTGTCTGTTATAAATGCAAATTCATTGAAGGGGGGTTGAGTTTCTTCTGAAGTAGCATTTTTGTTTAGTGGTGGTCAATCTTTTGCTAACTGTATGGTATTGGATCATACTGCACTATTGAGGAGATAGAACTATTTATACGAGCCGAGCGATCCTGAGTAATGCAGGCTCGGCTCGTTAAGCTTATTGAGTCGAGCCGAGCCGAGCTCGTTAAACAAACTCATATTCTTTTGAGCTCGGCTCGCTCGTTTAACACATCGAGTCGAGCCGAGTCGAACTCACGAGCAGCTCGTTTATTTTAACAGCAATAAAGATAAAACTATCACCAATTTATCAGTATGAGTGATTTGAGAATATGAGTTGTATTATTATGTAAAATATTATTATTTTATACCCTAAATTATATAATATTTATAAAGTAATTTCTATTTTTCAAGCCTACCGAGCAGCTCGCGAGCTTACAGAATCGAGCTGAGCTGAGCTCATTAAGCAAACGAATTTTTTTAAGCTCGACTCGACTCGTTTAATACATCAAATCGAACCTTAACGAACCGAATTTAAGAGCAGCTCGTTTATTTTAGTCGCTCTAGTTGAGGATATGATGTCAAGAAAAGATTAGAAGATACTATTTCAAGAAAATCTCATCTTTATATAAACAAATGGTTGACTATGTTTAAGAGCAGCTCGTTTATTTTAGTCGCTCTAGTTGAGGATATGGTGTCAAGAAAAGATTAGAGGATACTATTTCAAGGAAACCTCATTATTAAGCAAACGAATTTTTTTAAGCTCGACTCGACTCGTTTAATACATTAAGTCAAATCTTAACGAACCGAATTTAAGAACAGCTCGTTTATTTTAGTCGCTCTAGTTGAGGATATGATGTCAAGAAAAGATTAGAAGATACTATTTCAAGGAAACCTCATCTTTATATAGTTGACTATGAATTCTTGAATATTATCTTCATGTATTATTATATCATCAATGACAGCAGGTGTGATGTGAATTTCTTAAGATTAGCCAATAATATGTGCATTACTTAAATGATTTTATATTAGTGGAGCATTAATTAATTTTGGTTTTTTGGTGTTAGTTATCTCATTTGTTGTGCAATTGGCCGGCCATAGTCAAATTAGTACAACTTATTATATACTTTTGGACCTACTTAAGTTGGGATTTGTTCCCACTAAACAGGTTTGAATTTGAACTTTAGTGGAATATAAATTATGCTTCTTCTTTTTTAAGAATTAGTGTTTTCCTTTAGAAAGTCTTAATGTTAAGATCGTCCGATTGCATTTAATTAGTAAATTTCTCAATTAAAAATGAATGAAAATAAATATATAATAAATATATATATATATATTATTAGTTTTTTTAAATAAAGTAATCATTATTTTATTTAATTACTCTTTTATAATCAAATTCTTCAATCACTTTTATATGCTACAACCAATAATTTTTTTTTTCACAATATTAATTATGTAATCATTTTGAGATAAATACTCATTCAATATATAAAAAATTAGGAAAAAGAATTAAAATAAATTTTAATTTTCATTCACATTAAAAAATTCAAAACAAGTGTTCTTACTTTTGTTTTTCAATTGAATACTTCAGGCTCAATAAAAAATGTAGATCCTGATATTTTCTCACACAAAAAAATATCTATAGAATTTTAGAAAGAAATTATTGAAAACCGTATATTATAATTAAATATTAATGAAAATTGTGTCTTTTTTTTTTTTTTTTGGAAAGGAAAAATTGTGCTTAATTAAATACGATGATAAAGTGTGATTAATGATCTTATTTACTTATGTAAAGGCTTTTTGTTGGCATAGTTGTTTGTAGTTGTGCATATCATAATATGTAAAAACTAAGATACTATAGAGGCATTACAGCCATAATTAAATTGAACAATGATTGAGGGGCCATTAATAAAAGGTGATGCCGGATTCAAATCAAATAGTTATAACTTATAATAAAGACTTAGCCGCTAAAATAAGCAAAACCTTGAATTTATCTACACATTTTGAGAGATAAAGTTAATTCTAAGCTTTATCTTTTGGAATCTTGAAATTTATTGCTGAAAATAATGTCGATTTGCTCTTCATATTTAAAAATTTTCTCACCCAATCCAAGGGCCAAAAATGGCGTAGATGACTAGCTGCTTAGTCAAAGAATGGAATAAGTTGTTGAAATGGAAAATGTAAGCATCAAATTTTCCACATTCTCTTCAAATGGAAAATGTTTGGTTTTTAGATAATAAATAGTGTAACTTTTTAAAAATATATTTAATTACACGGTGCATCTGATGCACAAGTGTCTTACTCTTTTATGCTCAAGTTTGTACATAACCATCTACAAAAAGAATCAAGATCATCCAGAAGCATCAGAATAAAGCATAACTGCACCAACACCTTTAGGCCCAATTAAGTGCTCTAAATGTACCAGCCAAGATAGCAGTTCTAACTGCTCACATGCCTAGGGTATACATTTCTTTATGCATAGAGGAATCTGCAGTCTCACAAAAAGGACTTAAATTTCATTACAACATCCAAACACAACAAGGATAAGAATCATCTTTACTAAAGTAATAGGTCAAAAGAGAAAAGATTGTTGATGAGGGCCTCTGTCCAAAAGAAACTTCACAATATCTCTTTTGGTGGTCCCCAAAAGCCCATCAAAAGAATACAAGATCAAGATAGAATTTTGCTCAGTGTAAACTTATGTTAACAAATACATTGCCATATCTATCTATTAGAAGCAAAGACAAGTTTCAAAAAGTATGGTTGTTAAGCAATCAGCTTCTGTAATCATAACATCTGTACAACACTCACACAAACTGTGGATAACACTCATTTTCTTGTATGATTTTGTCCTGTAATCTAAGCAGACATAATGTAAGCACTCGAGCTAAGAACATGTCAATCGTGCTCGTGTTAAAACTTTCAAGAATCACATAATGGGAGGCGAACGGGTCTCCCATATGTCGAACACGTTCTCTTCACTATGCAACGCAAAAAGCTTATCTCCCCCTATCGAAAAATCACAAATCGAACCACCATAACTATTCCTCAACCTCGACGTCAACACCCAATCCGCCCCAGAGAACACCGAAATAGTATCATTCATCGACGAAAACAGCTGACCCTCGTGCAAAGCTAGCTTAGGGTAACACGGCTCATCAGCCATGTTCCCTTTCATGAGCCGGCTCCTTGAGCTCCACCTAATGGGGCCCCCCGGGCGCCTCAAGTCCATGAACCCTAAATCCTCGTACTCATTGACAACACAAACAGAATGAGTCTCCTCCATAGCTATAGCATCCCTAACCCTTCTTTCATCGGTTATAGGTGCCCCTACATCACACCATGACCACACCATGTTCTTGCTCCTAAAATCCAACAAACTAATGTAACAGTTATCCTTTCTAGGAAACAAGGTTGCAACCAACAAACAGTTGGTGCCATGTAACCATTGCAGTTTGTCTGCCTCACCTAGAGACCAACCAGGCTCCTCATAGAAAAAATCCATCTGCTGTCCACTCACTTGGTCCCATACACCAATACCATATTCATTGCTCCTACCTTTACAACTAGAAAACAGCTTATAATGTGAATTAAAGCTCAAAGCACCACCTGTGAAGCTTTTCACCTGATTATCATGACTAACATGAAACTTATACCTCAATTCTCCTGATGAAGCACTGAACAATCCCATCCCTCCATCATCTCTCCCTAATCTCTCACAAGCACTGATCACAATACTCTCCGAATCGACCCAAATCGCATCGTTCACCCTCTGATAATCAAGATTGATCGGAGGGTGCTCATCCATCATCCAATCGTACACGTGTACCATACTACCGTGAGCCACACAGCAGCCGCCATCTGGCCCGGCCCGGATGGCGGTTCCGTCGCCCGGGGCCCTGCCCGGGACTGATCGAGACAAGTGGAGCATGTTCCCATCGAATGGGCCCCATTTGGCTGCTCTGACATGATCCAACAGCCCATAAAACAGGGCCTCTCTGTACAAGAGCTTTTCAGGAATGGTTGGAGGGATGTAGAGCTCCCCTGTTCTGAGGAGGTCGAGGAGGACGGCGAAGCAATCGGGGTTCCGATCAACGAAGTGTTCGGCGGTGGTAGTGTGGAGATCCCAATTCTCGTCAAACATTGCTCCGAATAGGGAATTCCGGCCGGCGTTCGCGAGAGTGGTGGCCGTCGTCTCGAAGATTCTACCACCAACGTTGAACCTCACTCTATCTTTCTGAACCCCCATGACTCAAATTGAAAACCGATTTTTGAATTTAAAACTCTCGATGAAGGGGTTGGAAGTGGGGGGAATCGAAATTCAAAGTCTGGATACTATTTAGTCAAATATCTGGAGAAATTATGAATCCGATATCAGAATTTGAATCCAAACGACGCTATGAAAGGAAACGATTGACAGACGATCAAATACGACCAATTCAAACAAAAAAAAAAAAAAACGCATATGCGCACATCTAGAAATCAAAACACAGAGATAACGAAGAGCTCGAAACCAACATCAAAAAATTTCAAACTCAAAGAGAAAACAACCAAACTGTGATAAAAACTCAATGAAATTCCAGAGAAAAAAACAGGGACAGCCGAGCAGATTCAGCAAAAACAACGAACAGAAAATGGAAAATATTTCAAAACCTGCGAAATGAAAGAGGAGCAGCTGCAAAGAAAGAGAGATTTCGGATGAATTGGGAGATTTTGAAAGAGATGAGAGAAATGTAGAGCGGTTTTGAGGTCCAACTCAAAAATTAAATAACTAATCTTTGTTGCCATTTTATAAAATAAAATATCAATTGGTCTGAAGAAGGGGGGCCCAGTTAGTTTTCTTTAGGTTTCAGCCGTTGGATGGATCATGATTTAATCAACGGTGTAGGACCTGGCTACAGGACTTAACTAAGTCAGCCCATTTCCATTGTCGTAGAAAGGAGTGGGTCAATGGGTTGGACATTACTCATTAGAGGTTGGACCTTTTCATCGGATTTTTTTTTCAGAAATTTTAATGGAAATTTGATATTGTAGTACGTTAATATAAATTGTATGTATATTATTAATATCAAAATAAATATTGAAAAATATCATATATTTATATAGTATAAAGACAAGTTTGTGGTAGATTATGTTGTAGCATTATGTTGTGGTAGATTATGTTGCAGCATTATATTTATTAATTATTTTAATTATGTAGGGAACCCATGATATGAAGTAAGATTTACACTTAAATGAAGGAAATGGAGGAAATATTAAATGGAGGAAAACCGATTCCATATTCATCTATTATCTATAACAATTATTCGAAATTATGTTCCTTAAAATCTCATATGAACAAGTTTTGTGCCTGTTTTTAACTTCCAGTAAAAGTTAGAAATATTTTTCTTTTAAGTTGATAAGACACAATTTTTAAAAAAAAATCTCACTATTTAGTGTTTGTTTTAAAATTTTACAAAACAACTTTTTTTTCAAAGCTGTGAGAGACAGCTTTTGAAAAAGTAAAATACAAGTAAGGAGGGTTTATATTATTGAAAATAAAACTTTCACAAATTAAAAAATAGAAAATATTATAATTGTCAAGAATTTGTTTTATTTTACAATTTAGCTCTTGTGACTATTAACTTTTTAAGACTGTAACTAGTAATAAAATATATTTAATAGAGTACAAATTTAATAATACTTTAAATATAGTAATAACTTTATTTTTATAGATTGTATGCATGGAAAAAAAAGTAAGCGTATGTTACGGGGAGAGAGAATATAATACATAGATGGTGGGTTCGCATGTACGTATGAAGACGTGCAATAAATGTTGTAAAGATGACATAAATTTTCTTGTAACATGTGTATTAGGATTTCCAAGTCAACCTAATATCTCTAAATCAATCTTGTATATTTTTTAATTCGTTCTCAAATCTTTTTTTTTTTTTAATTCGTTTTCAAAGGGAATCGAATTCAAACCACTCACTCGAGTTAGAGGTGTTCAAACGGTTCCGAACCGCCGGTTTCGGTTCAGCAAAATTTTGAACCGTAACCGAACCGGCGGTTCCAAGGTTCCGGTTACGGTTCGTGAACCGGCGGTTCCGGTTCGGAACCGGCGGTTTACCAGTTTTTCATTTTTTTTTTAAATATATGATAAATATGATTATTGATCTATAATTTAAAATAAAATAGTTGCATATCTTTTGATTAAATTTAAAATTTACAAACTTACAAAATATAAAATTTACATAATAACACAACTATATAAGTACAAATTGAATTGAAATTAAATTTTATTAATAAAATTTGTGCACTTACATTATAATTTCTAAATTACAATGAACAAGTAATAACTAACAATTATAGTAATAGCACTATAGTCTATACTAAGTTACTAACACTACAATTTGCAAAATTACAATTTTACAAGTTAAAAATTACAAACTAATTAGAAAATTATAAATTACATAAATTACATTCTATTTATAAATTAAAAAAATGGAAGGAGGGAGGGGGGGGGGGGATAAAAAAAATTGGACTTGAGCTTAATTTTAAGAAATAAACTTAGAAATTCTAAGTTCCAAACTTAAAATTAAGTTGTCTACGTATCCATAAGGAATCAAAGTCCACGTAGTTCTCTTACCTCAAAACTTACCTCGTGGTCGTTGGCTCGAGCTCGAATGTTGAATTCTTCAAGTTTCATTCATTACTACTTCCACCGGTTGAGGTCCATTCTTCACTTTCATCATCATTTTCCAATTGTTGAGCCCTATTTTCGGTTTTTACCCAATCATCAAGTAGACATTGATTATCTACATTTTTAACGGACATATTTGATCTTGTTGAATCCAAAGTATACCCTCTCAAACTAAAAGCTTGTTCACAAGCAATAGTTGATGGCGGACATGCAAGAATTTCTCTTGCGAGCTTTGTCATCATCGGATATATATTTGCTCTCCTCGACCACCACACTAGTATGTCAAGATCTTCATCTCGCTCATCAAGATGAGTCTCAAAAGAAGAAGTTAAATAATTTTCAAGTTCTTCACAAGGATTATCCGTTCTTGCTCTTTTTAGTGAATATGAACTTATAAAATTATTAATAACACTTAAACAAGGACCATCACCACCACTTACACTTGTAGAACGACGACCACTAGAAGACGAAGATGAATATTGCTCTTCAACATTCCGTTGTCCACCACCACCACCTATATACTCAATACACAAATCTACTAATGTTTGTTTAGCATTAGCTGCAATCATAGCGGGATTAGGCCGAATATCACCAAATGAATCATCAAAAGCATTCACATCATTTCTTGGATATATAAAATTGTAATAAATCTCCAAAAAACCTTCTAAACCACGTAACCTAAATCTAGGATCAAATATTTTAGCAAGTAAAAACAAATCGGGTATATTAAGAAAATATTTCAGCCATTTCGTCATCATAGAAGCCACACAAGCATGTAATGTTGGATCATGCATATTTTTCCACAAAATGCCAACAATTTTACAACACCAATCAATAACAACATGAGAAGTAGGCTCGTAAATCTTAGACATCTCTAAAGTAGCATCATTAAACATTCCTAAAATTCCACAAATACTAATGCATGGTTCCCAATATTGAGGATACAAACGAAAACCAAAATTTTCTTGTGCACAAAATTGACATAAAGCATCCTATAATCCATTGACTCCTTCAACAATTTATATGTGGAATTCCATCGAGTGGACACATCAAGTGAAATTTTTTTTGGATGCAAACCCAATCCTCTACAAAATTTTTTCCATTTTTTCATCAAAGCACCACGTCTCGTCATAAAAATAATACAATCTTTAATAGGAGCAATTTGTTCTCTCAAAGCAACTAAACCATCTTGAACACATAAATTCAAAATATGACACATGCATCTAACATGAAATTTTTTTCCACCAAGACACGGTTGACAAATATATTTGAGATCTTCAATACTAGTGGTATTAGCACTAGCGTTGTCAAAACCAATCGAAAATACTTTGTTTGTCAAATGATAAATATTTAAAACATCATGCAATTTATCTCTAATATTAGCGGCATTGTGTTTCGAATCAAAATCTTTATAAGCAATCAATCTCTTGTTCAAAGTCCATGAATCATCAATCCAATGACAAGTAACACCAATATAAGAATGTTTTTGAAAATTATCACTCCAAATATCCGCACAAATTGAAACTTTCACATTAAGGTTAGACAATAATCCAATCAAAGCATATTTATATTCACCAACAACTTTAGCAATATCACGAGTGCAAGTAGAACGTGAAATATTTTTTGCAGCCGGTTGAAGACCCAATCGAACCATTTGATTAAACATAAAACCTTCGGGATGACTAAAGGGAAGATGTTGAACACATACCAATTTAGCCATATATTTTCTATAAGTCATTTGATCAAAATGAAATAGAGAAGAAGAATTATGTACCTCACCTTGAACTACACCGTCGGATGAGGACCTGGTAAATCCTCGTAGTTGTGTTTGGCTTGAAGTCATTCCAAGTTTTTCAGAATGGAAAGTGTTCATATGTCGTTGTAATGTTCCATTTCCTCCTCCTTTTGTGTATTTGTAAACCACATTGCAATAATTGTAATACGCCAAAGCTTTTCGATCATCATGCTCATCGATTACCTTTCTAAAGTGACGATATCTCGGATGTTAAGACCTTTTGTTGTGTTGATATCTCTCTCACGTCATCATCGTATAAGATATCTTCAAAACCGGGACCAAGTGCATCTTCAATAGGATCTTCTAAATTCCACGTTGGTTGTGGTGGAGCCGAGGGAACCGAACTTGAACCGGTAGCTTTGCCTTTGCCTTTGCCCCTTGAAAAAAATCAACTTGCCATTTTTTTTAGAGATTTTTGTAGTAGAACTAGAAGAGTAGAAGTAATAATAATAATAATAATAATAATAATAATAATAATAATAATAATAATGATGATGATAATGATGTAACTAACAAATAATATAAGTAAGAGTAAGAGAGTGACTAATTTGAGAGAGTAATACTAGTAATAGTAGTAATTTAAAAAATATACAAATAATACTAATAATAATATAACTTAAATTAAAAATAATAATTACTAGTAGTAAATAATAATTACTAACTAGTAACTAGTACTAGTAGTAAATTAAGAAGACTAAAAGTAGTGTATATACTACTTAGTAGTAGTAAATAATATTACTAATTACTAACTAGCAACTTGTACTAGTAGTAATTGTAAAAAAAATACTAATAATATTACTAAACAATAATATAACTAAAAACTAAAAATTCGAGAGAGAAGAGGAATAGAATAGATGCTACTAATTTGAGAGTACTAATTTGAGAGTATTAAAAGAGAAGACTACAAATTACTAACTAGTAACTAGTACTAGTAGCAATTTAAGAAAAAATATAAATAATGCTAATAATACTACTATATTGAGTTGAGACTTGAGAGCTTGAGAATTGAGAGATTGAGAGAATTGGTGTGGGAAAAAAATAGTTGATCAACTCCCCTATTTATAGGCAAAAAAAAAAAAAAATCGAAAACCGCCGGTTCGGCGGTTCAACAAACGCTCCCTTTAATTTGGTCCGTCGATGTGTAACGGACACTAAATTTTTACCGTCGGATCAAAATTCAAAAATTTGAAATTTAAAAAAAAACCCGCCAAAACCGGCGGTTCGGGCGGTTCAAACCGTGAACCTCCGGGTAACCGTGAACCGGAGGTTAACCATGAACCGCCGGTTAACAGTGAACCGCCCGAACCGCCGGTTTTTTTACATTTGAACCGTAACCGGCCCGTCTGTATAGCTGTTACGATCCGGTTCAACGGTTCGGAACTGCCGGTTTTTTGAACCGCCGGTTCCGATTTTTTTGAACACCTCTAACTCGAGTAAGTAATCTGGTGGCCAGATGAGCTAGTCTACCTGTTTCTCTGTGTATCAGGTGTAACATCAACGTATTAAATATTTTGAAACGAGCATACACTTTATTTGCGAGAAAGTTGCTCGTGGCCAAGTTCGAATTTTGCATGTACCGTCTAGATATCAATTGACGGATATATTTACTAAAGACCTTTCACTCATCTTATTTAAAGATTTTTGGAACAGTCTCAATATCTGGCAACCTTTGTACTTATTTTCTGATTTGTAGGGATAACTAATTCCTATTTTTAGCATGAATTTTTTTAACATAAGTTTACAATAGTATTTTTTACTGTATTCAAAATTATTTTCACACTTTCCTTATTTTTGAACGTCTTAAATCTATTTTCACACCTAAAAAGAAAACTTTTTACACTTACAAAAATCAACAAAATATATTTTTTCTTATTTTATTATTTAACTTTACACTCACATACTAACTTTTTCTTAATTCGCGTGTTCAGAACTACTATAAAAATAGTTTTGGGACGGAGGGAGTATTAAATTTGTAAATATAAATACCTCTACAGTTTTAACCCCTAAAAACATAAAATATACTACCTCCGTCCCATAATTATTTTCACACTTTCTTTTTTCGTCCGTCCCACATTTGTTTTCACACTCTATAAATGGAAATTATTACTTTAATTTTATCCTCACAATCCAACTAATCTTATTATTTTAATAATATAATTTTACACAACACTCTACCTTTTTTAAAAATTGTGTCATCTCAAAGGTGAAAACACTTCTAAAACGGATCCAATAAAGGACGAACCCTTGAAAGTGGTGAAGAGAGCAATGGTCAATGGAGATGGAGAGGACAGACGTTGTGATTGGGAAAGAGATGATATTTCTTTTATTGTTTGTGCTCTAGCTAGGTTTAACCCAAGATAAGACCAAGGTTAGAAAAAATATTAATTCTATAAAATTTAACCCCAATAATTTATTATTTTTAATAATTGGCCATGTGCGTATCCCATTTGAGTCCGGCACGTCAACCAGTCATGTCCGACACAAAATTTAATATTTTTAATTTATTTCTAAATTAGAATACACCACGTGACATTTTTTTAATAAGTAAAGGTTCATTTATTCATTAAGAATAAAAACAGAGTATTGTTTTACGGAAATGTATAGCTATACAAAAGTCATTAGCTCAAAAGTGGTTTTTTATGATTTTCTAACCAATCAGCAAAAGAGTAATTATAAGAGGAGGGGTATTTCACTGAGCATCAACTGCAGAATCTACCCTTAATTTCATCTAAAACATTCTCAAGAACGAATTCCTTTCCATAAAAAAATTAATTTATTTCTCTCTTTCCAAATTATCCAAACAATGCACATCCACAAGCTTGAAGCAAACATGTTACCCTTCTTGCCCGATAGAATTCCAAAAAAAAGACAAGAAGTGATTAGAAATCTGAGAATGACCAACTCCAAAAACACCCAACCAGTTATAACAAGCATACCAGATGTTGGAAGATACCGCGCATTCAAGAAAGAGATGAACAGCGGTTTTCGGTAAAATACTGCAGAAAGGGCAGTTTGTATCTCCATTTTGAGGTAGAATATTTCGCTTCATGAGATTCATCCAAGTAGGCATTCTATCTTGTACAAGTTGTCAAGTCATTCGCCGAAGTTTTGAGTGGAGATATCTTACTCCATATCTGACTAAGAACCGAGGTAACAAATGTATTATCCCTAACCAATGAAGATGAAGGAGCATTCACTATTTCATAAGCCTTCTTCGTCTTGAATTTGTCATCAGGTGCAGCTTTCCATTTCCAAGTATCCTTCTTACCTTCCAATAATTGAACCCTGTTAATAAAGAAAAAAGTTTGTTACCAGCAGATGTTTCTCTATCAAAAAGTGTCCTATTTCAATTTAACTCCCAATTCCAAACCCCATTAACGCACATCCCCATATCCCTAATTCTTGTCTCCTTTAACGAACTTAAATGAAACAACCTAGTAAACCTATGTTTGAGAGACTCCCCCAACCCACAAACTGTCCCAAAAACTTGTACACTTCCCATTTCCAACACTTCTTTCTAAATTTCCCCACAACCACTTTCCCCCATCCCCCGACACACTACTTAAAACATCCTTCCACCAACTCGACATTCTATTCCAGCTGCCCTTTAAGATAATACCCAACTCCCCCACATCAAAATCACCATATAAAGACCTTAGAATTCTAACCCAAAGTCCTTCCCCCTCAACAAGGAACTTCCACACCCACTTCCCCAATAACACTATATTAAAGACCTCCAAATCCCTAACCCCTAGACCCCCCAAAGATTTTGATTTACAAATATTTTTTCAGCTCACCCAACACATTTTAGTGTTATTTTCACACCTACCCCAAAGAAATTTGTGTTGGAGGACCGAAAGAACTCTCAAGGTTTTCTTAGGTAATTTGTAAAAGGAGAACTGATACACTGGCAATGAAGACAACACTGCATTTAGAAGGATAATACGCCGCCCCAAAAGAAATCTTTCAATCTTCCCAAGACTTCATCTTTTCTTTAAATTTTTGCACGAGGGCAGCCCATTCACTTGGTCTCTTGTAACTTGCACCAACCCGAATACCTAGGTATGAGAAAGGAAGCTCACCAATGACACATCCTAGAATTTCCGCCATCTCACTCACATTCATTCCCATTAAACAGCATTTGTTGTAATTGATCTTGAGACCCGAGAGTAATTCAAAGTTTTTTAGAATTCTTTTCATCACCCAAGCATTTTGAGAGCACACCGATCCTATGAATACACCACGTGACATATACCTATGAATACACCACGTGACATATCGAGTCTGTATCCTACATATAACATGCATTGGAATACCTATGGAATATTAGACACTGCATTCTTCTTCGTTTCTTTTCTTTTTTTAAGAGATCGGGCCGATTTTAATTGCGGAGATTATAGAGTGTATTTACTGTTTTCCTTTTTTTCCCCGTAAATATTAAGAAGACTATTTATTTACTCTAATTTATGGCTTTACCACCCACATTCCTTTCAATTTTGTAGTCGAATAGAATTGATAGGAATATGTTACATTTTGTCTAATTTCAATATCATAGAACATATATTTTTAATTTATTTTAATGAACAATTTTTGTTAACGATTTTGTTAATAAATATAATGATTATGTGTTTAAATTCTTATAATCAGTATCCAAAATAAATATATCGTGAATTCAATTTATCTCATACTTACTAATGTATGAAATTTATCTCTCTGATCTCTCTCTAGGGTCGAGGTATTGTCGAGAAAGAAACTTCCGAGATCACACCATATATGTTAGCTAAATGATTGTTCAATGATAGAGGAGGTAAGGATATAGATAGAAGTTTGCCTAAAAATAGTCTCTATCTTTGATTAAATGCAAACACATGTTTAATTAAAGAGTATATATTTAATAATTTGATGGGTATTAATAGGCCTTAGGGTTGTCGTTGGACAGTCTAGGTCTGATATCTAATCTTTTGGTCCGAGTCTACATGTTATCTGATATATGTTTTTTTTAGAGGTGTTGATTGATCTTTTTAGTAAATAGTTCCGATCGAAAAATCCTTGAAGAGCCTTTTTGTTTGTTTATATTAAATTATTTTTTAGCAATTGTATCAGAGTATCAAAAACTTCATCAGAAGTATCATACATTATATAATGTACATTTATATGCTTTATTGATATAGTTAAATAGGTAGGTCTATTGGCTTAAAAGTTACAAAAAAAGCATAAGACTGACTTATTTAAGTAATAGGCTTTTATTTGTCTTCTTAGAAAAGATTTTTTTTCTTAAATAATTGTTATTTTATATTAATCTAGGTGAATGAAATATCACATTCAAATTTTATCCTTCTGCTTAATTTTTGTCATATTTCCTACATTGCATGAATAATTATATAGGTAAATTATTATAGACAAAATAAAATAAGGTTAGTTCAATAGTGATATGTTCAGAATGGGTCCAAGGCCCAGAAGCTCAGAAATGATGTCACTTGTGCAACGATGACTCAACAACCTATAGAGACCAATGGACGGTTGGGATATGCTCATCGATCAAGCGAAGGTCATCCGAGATCGACGATGATAATGAAGAGTAATTGTCAGATAGAGGATCTTTTTTCATATAAGAAAGAATTAGTTACTTCAATTGAAGTTGAAAAACTGTTATACCCAATTAGGTATATATAAAGTCAAACCTGTAAGAGAAATATAATCTCAAAGCTTAGTTAGCGCCCATCCATTGGAGAATTGTCTACACGAATAGATTTCCTGCAACCACTGCATGACCCAAATCCACGCAGCTAATGGATCCTAGAAGACAAATGTTGTGGCACGAATATTTCGAAGTTCTACACGAATCTAATCAAGATCGAGCCCCGGATAGCTCAAAGAACATGTTCCATCAATGTGATCTTCGACTCCGAGGTAAAAACTGAGACCTACCTCGCCCATGCAAGATTCAGATCGCCGAAGTGATAATCTCGCCACTGCTAACCAAGAAGCTCAAAAGCTCGGAAGTTAGAGAGATCGAGGATTGGACCATCCCGAATGAGGTTGCCAAGTAGAGATCTAGGAAAGGTTCATTACGCTACCGAGCAACTCAACCTCACCATAAATCTATCAGAGAAGACATTTCTCAAAGGCCACAAGATCAACCCAAATCAAGGAATAAAATGAAAGTTATCATATATAGAATACACATTAGACCTCCCATTTTAGGGCATTTTGTATGGCAACACTATGACAATGTACATAAGGCATCCAATCATTGGCCAAGGTCTGTCCCTGAGCAATGGCTACTGACAAAAGGGTTGCAGCCATAGATCAGGTATTAAATGTTTTGACCACATAAGTCGTTAGACTATACAAACTTGTAATACAAGCACTATAAATAGCGCCTAAATGGTCAAATAAAGGTTTCGAAATCTTCAAATCCAAGTGTTACCTATTATAATACTGCTAAAAAAATATTAAACTTACTCCCTCCATCCTAGCTAGGAGAATTTGCACCCGTATAATTTTTATATATTTTTAAAATATAGTGGAATATGAATAAATATATGCAAAATTTTGCGAATTTGCATACAAATTGATTTTTTTAGTAATGTACAAATTAATATGGGACGTTCAAATAAAAAAATGTAAATTTCTTTAAGACGGGAGTAGTACTACTTGTTGATATGACGAACTAATACGTCGGTTTCAGAAATAATCCCCAAGGTTTGCCAGGTCACCAGAGCCCATCCGAGCTGGAGAAGGTCCAGAGCTCGCCCGTCTGTGGGTACACCAGAACTCGCCCGATACCCTGGAATCTGGTCAAGGCTCGGGAGCTCGCCCGA
>JAPKLY010000282.1:433832-451874 GCA_026898435.1 Prunella vulgaris | reverse complement strand
CATTGTAAAGCCACATAAACAAACACAATCAGTAAATTCTATCAACACTACTATTTATCAAGATTTCAAAATTCCCTACCTTTCAAATAATTAATTTTTAAACACCACCTAAAACTCAAAATAAACATCACCAAATTAAATCTCAAAATAGCAAATATTTAAATTTTAAAATCCCATATTCGAATTTTCCATTTCAAATCAAACAAAAGTGTAAACTGTTGACCTGCTTATGAAAGAATAATGATTCAAAAGAGAATAGCAACTCCTCTTTGATTAGCACAAGAAAATAAAAAGAGAAAGAAATAATAATATAATGATAGTACCACAATAATATTTTCAACAACTAATTAATTGTGAGTTAATTAGGTTAGAGGTGGTTTAAGTGTCGAAAAGTGACAACTCAAAAGATGAAATTATTTTACTTAAACTTCATGTCATGTAACTAACCAAAAGACTTATGTCTGAAGCTAGCAAGTGAACCTAATCATTATTGTAGGTCAGTAGAAGTGGCCCTAGATCTCATTTCTTTAATTAGAAGCCTTTTTAAGTAATCCAGTTAATTAAATGATTAATTTAAGTAATTTCAGAATTTCAAAATAATTAATCTTGTTTGCAAAACTAATTAGAGGTTGCTGAAAAATATGAAGTTGTAATATATTTTTTAATCGACTCTTTTTGAGTTGGTTTATGGCTGGTTTCATTATCAACTTAAAGAGATTCATTTGATAAAAGATTAACATACCAAAAACATTTTTAAAGATTTTTTTTTTTTTAAATGTGATATTATCATCCTTTTCTCGTTGCACATAAACGCATATACATTCACCACAGCATCCACTTCTCTCAATCCCCCAAAATCCATTAATAATTTATGACAAACTAAAGAGGGACTTGGTATGAAAATTTTTCAATAGTAATGGGAGCTAGGATAAATGTATAGTAATTATAGTAGTTAATGAGAACAAATGAGGTACACAACATTAATTTTCATCCTAAATAAGGTAATTATTACCCTCATTTGATTACCTCATCTCATTCTTTAATCATCCTCCTCAATCAATCCCTCGTACCATAATCAATAATTTTTTTTTATCAACTTATTCCAAAATTGGAGCACAATACTAACCACCATGAACACAAACTCTCATTCAACATATGTAGGAGTAAAGACAGAAAATAAAAGTTCATTCTCATTACCATTGAAGAATTTGAAACAAGCGTCCCTCCAAACCGAATTTCTCATAACCAATCAACATTGTCATCTCCCCCATGTTATTTTAATTGTTTTTCTATCCAAACTTTCACATTTTGTTTCTTGTATACAACACACATCAATCTCGTATTTCTTTATTGTACTCCTAATCTCATCTTTTTTAAATCATACTCCCCAATTCACTAACATTTAAAGATAAAATCTTCATTAAACAATAAATACTGACCAAATTTTTCTCCTTTTTGTCTAAACCATCGATCCTTTTGTGCTTTTAGTCTATCTTTTTCAATGATTTGATATTCGATTAAAAAAATTAATATTTTCAATTTTTTAAATAATTATTACATTTTTTTTTTTTGGTTGTAAAAAAAAAATGTGATTAGGCTTGAATTAATTGCCCATCGAATCAAACTCCAACTAACTGTCAACAAGATTAAATACAATTAAAAACGTACATATAAAAAATACAATGAATGAAAATTCCAAGATTGGCAAGTGATCAGTGACATTGAGAAAAAATGAGCATTACTCAAAGATTTTTTTAAACTAAAAAGTACTCCTTATCAAGGCTTTAAATGTCCCAATATTTGTGTGGACCATCAATATGAGACAGCATGATCAATCAATGTAGTTCTATTTCTATACCAAATGAGAGAAGAATTAATGTTACAACAATTGCACGAAACAAGGATAGACTCCAAATGCTATCTTCTCATTTTCTCCAACAGAATAAAATACAACATAGACACTTCCTGAGAAACATTATCTATACTCCTGAAAGTTGACATGGCCAGTTGCTGAAGCATGCTCCACAGCCTCCTGCAGCGTAAATCGAAGACCGTAACTCCTCTGAACTTTCGACAAAAGAAGGGATCGAGTGAAGAAGAAAAGAGTGTGACCAAACCTTCTGTCCCCGATTTGACAAACACCACATCGCAGAGTGAAGTTTGATGTATCAGTATAGCTCCTCCTCCTAAAATTCAGCAAAAGCTTTTACCATCAGAATGCATGAGTAAAGATATTACAACAGTTTTTGTATAAAGATAATATATAATAATGCATGAAGATAATATTCATAGTCAACCATTTATTTATATAAAGATGAGGTTTCCTACAAATAGTATCCTCTAATCTTTACTTGATACCATTTCCTCAACAGTGCAGTATGATCCAATACCATACAGTTGGCAAAAGATTGACCATCATGAAACAAAATGCTACTTCAGAAGAAACTCAATCCTCCTTCAATGAATTTGCACTTATAACAGACAATTTATAAGGAATGTACCTAATATTATTCATCAAACATAAGACACATGACATGTGTTGGCCCCAAATCATCATAAAAGTACCCAACTCTATTCTTAGCAACAAAACAAATAAAAAGAAGAGCAAAATAAACTTTTATGAACAAATTTTACCATAAGATACTTATTGATACCATTAGTTGTACTCATTTTACAATGTGATATATAAATTTTATTTTATGAACAAATTTCACAGGAGTACTACTCTAAAAAGAGAGGTGAGCACGAAGCAATACACAAAGACGATAACAAGGGTTGGCAACGAGACGTCTTTGGTCTATCCCAGAACCCCGTTTAACTAGAAAAATAAAGGCCCCGGGCCCTGCCCCGCCTGTCATCTATTCATCCACCGGTTAATTCATTCAGAATTTTTTATGTGTCTGTTGAGTTGGGCATAATGTGTAAAATACAACAGTTCAAATGAAAACCAGACTTCCAACTTTTTCATCATCAGTCTCAGACACTTCTCATATGCAGCTTAAAATGATCAATTGTAAAAATTGATGCATACAAAGTTCCTAAAAGCACTAAATCGTATATGAGGGAAGAGAATGCTCCCTCTATTCTACGGGAATTTGCACCCTTTATCTTATTGGATGCACTACTTATAAAAAAAAACATTGATTTACGCGCACACTCACAAACTTATACACATATTTACTCATTTATCACTACTTTATATATAAAATATATTTTTCTTAAAAAATGTGTTATATACAAATTCCTACAAAATGAAGGGAGTAGTATTTTTCTGATAGTGTTTCAATTATATCCGTGGGCTCTCCAATCTGTCGAAAACCATACGCTTGAAACAACCGTTGTCTCTCTTCTTCGTTGTCTGCAGAAGAAGGTGCCAGGAGACTGCCACTATTTTTTTTTTCCTGATGTATATGAACAATTTTTTAGGCAATCTACATAAGAATTCACAAGTGAATTTTTTTTTTTAAATATCTAATTGCAAACAATTGCAATGACATTCCAACACACTATAACACATGCAGTATGAATTCCAACTCATTCAGTAAAAATTCTAACTGCCATTTCTTTAAACTCTTGTGGATTGAAGTTAATTCATGCCTTCAACAGCTAATTTACTTAGGTAATAAAACAGATATAAGAATAACCAACCTAAAAGAGATCTTAGTTTAAAGGACAGGTTGCATACTTAAATAGTCATTTATACTCATAGAATTTGGATTTTGAGTGTATTTATATGGCTGCTTTCAAACAAAGAATTATCAACTCATCAAGATGATATTTACATAAAACATCATTCACCATCTTTTATTTAGATTAATTCTTTATGATAACTATTACTATTGGAACAAAAAGTGTAGATAAGATGGATAATTGGTCTCCAGTCACTGGTTGCTTATGATGAGCCTGAGCCCTTCATTTCCCATATCCCTCTGTTCTTCAATAATTCCTTCAGCAGACTCCAACAGTGAACACCGACAAAGCCCATTCAGCTCAATCAACTTGAGCGTTGTGATTTCACCGAATTCACTAGGAATCTCTTCTAGATTCATGCAGCATTTCAAGATCAATTGTTGAAGTTTAGGGAAGTGCTCATAGGAGGCCACATTCCATGCAGAGAGAATGAAAACTGCTCAACTGCAAGAAACTTGAGCTTCCGAAATTCACCATCCCTTGTATCCCATCTTTCTCCCACAAATGCATCTGAATATAATTTTAGAACCTCAAGAAATCCCAATCTCCCAATTATTGACATCTTCTCCCAATCTCAAGTGTCAGCTTTCTTATATTAGAGGGGAATCCAAAATCACCTTTACTCAAATGTCCATCTAAGAATAGTGACTCAAGCTGAGTTAGTGAGCAGAGATCAAAATGTGGATATCTGCCCGTCTTTACTCCACGCCTATATAGGCATTTGAATTTGAGAACATTTTAGCAACTCTTCATCCTCGAGGTTGTGAATATAAACGTGTGAAAGGTACTCGAGGTTGTTGGTTTCGTGGCTGTCTTTCCAATCTTCGCCATATACTGCATTATTTGGGCGAAGGTATCTCAACTTCTTCATCTTCACAATTGCTGAGGGGATAAACATCGGCCACGCGAATGCATTTTAGGGTTACAAGCCTATCTATCCATGCTGGCAACATATGTATAACCAAGAATCTCAAGTTAATTAGATATTCAGTTCCAAACATGAATTTTCCTCCAAAGCCGCTAAAGATCTAGAAAATCCAAGACTCTCAATAATCTCATGTCCCGAACGTAGAATGATGATGACAGACGATTGCCAACAAAAGAGCGAACATGCTGGCCGTAGCTCAGAGTTGCAGAATCTCCATTAGCTCGAATGCGATGACCTTTGTCATAAACAACGTGGTAACTGAAATAAAAAACACAAAACAAAACATGAGACAAATATAACTATGCATGAATGCTTCACAAATTCAAAGTGCTACTCATAAATAGTATGCAGATCTTACTCGCTGTACAGGTATTTTAAGAAGCTTTCTTCTTTCGATATTTTCAAGCACAAGTCACGCAATAAATCATGAACAACACAACTTTTGGCTCCTCCCCCATCCGCTCTTCTTTAGGAAATCAACACAATCTAGATATATACAGTAGTATAGCCCATTCTTGAGGTTTATCAATAAATATTATCAAGTGTGAAATCTTACCATGTCCTAATGTTGTTGTTCAGTTCATTCAACAGACACCGCCAATGAATATGGACGAAGGTAGCAGCCGTTGATGACCCTCAACTCGTCATTTCCCATGTCCCATTGTTCTTGTTTAATTCTTTCAGCAGACTCCACCACTGAATATGGACAACGGTTCTTCACTTCAATCAGCTCAAGCGTGGTAACTCCACCCATTTCACTAGAAAACTCTCGCAGATTCACGCAACTAATCAACATCAATCGCTGGAGTTTAGGGAAGTGGTCACAAGAGGCAACATTCCATTCAGACAGATACACTTCTTCCAGCTGCAAGAACATCAAGTTCTGGAACTCACCATCACTTGTATCCCATCTCTCTCCCACAAACGCATTGTCGCGTAATCTGAGAACCTCAAGGAACTCCAGTCCCCCGACTATTGACATCTTCTCCCACGGCAACCTGGACCGACAGAGTGTCAGCTCCCTAATGTTTGAGGGGAACACAAAATCCCCTTTTCTCAAAAATCCAATCAAGAAGAGTGATTCAAGTTTAGTGAGGAAGCAGAGATCAAAATGTGGACATGCTTCCTTCTCCAACCCTTTTGGCGTGTTATATATGCATTTGAGTTTGCGAAGATGGGGCGAACATTTTAACACCTCTTCATCCTTGAGCTTCCTAATACTGACCTTTGAAAGATACTCGAGGTTTATGTTGATCAAACACCTTTATTCAATATTGATCAAACACCTTTATTCTCCATAAATAGTGAGCAATGTTGGGAGCTGTTACAGAAGAAGGTGTTTGGCAGTCGAACTTTTCCTCCAAAGCTGCAGGGCATTGGAAAGAAGAAGGTGTTTGCGGGCTCACTATTTATGTTGATCAAAATGTTAGTCAATATACTCAGTCTCTCATATGTTTGGGAAACTACGGACCACGAGATTTTATCAAACCAATCACCAACAGAAGGAAGATTGTACAATTTGTAAGCTAAAGTGGTCTTACCAATTCCAGGCATCCCCAAGATTGAAATAACTTGCAGGCCCTTTGGTACACTTCCAACCAGCTGATACAAAATTTCTCTTGTTTTCCCTTCGAAACCAACATTTGTGTCGTCGACCTCGTCATGTCTCTTATCTTGTAATGGAGCCTCTGCCACTTTTAAGCCTCCAAATTGATATTTAAGTGTAATTAGTTGGAGCTCTGCTCTTATAGGCTCAATCCTGTGGTTGAGGTCAGTGAGTCTACTGATGACATACCAGAGAGGAGCATCTTTCACCAAAAATGAGGTGATAAGATATTCAGCTTGATGTGCAATTCCTCCTATGCACAACAGAGGTTCCTTCAGTTATTCGATTTCAGAAGGCTGTGGTGATCTAAATTCTTTGATTGAAGCATGAAATCCCATTAGTCCCTGATGGAGAAGCTTGATTTGATCCTTCAAATCAGCAGTCCGATCATCCTCCCGTCTCAACAGATCCGCTAGAAGATCAACTATGGAATCAAGAATGATGACAGAGTCCACCCTTGAAGTTGAATATGGTGATACGGTGATAGTTGACTGGAGATTAGCTTTCAAGAGGTCTGTCTGGTTTATAACAGCAGCAAGCCTTTCACCCGTTTTCTCAATCGCTCGATCATTGGAGAAAAACAGATAATGGACAAAACTTCCAGCTTCATTCGCCAATGCTTCAAAATGTGGCAAGAGCTCATGGAATCCAGCATGGTGCTCGTCCCTGTCGCACATCATCCAGGAAATGTCCCCAACAATTGTGAGAACATATCTCAGCTCCTTTTCAAGATTTCCGATCCCATCTTTGAATGGACCAACAATCCAATCTTTTTTGAGGTAGAGCAACTGAAGGAGGAGAGTCAGAAAAGCTTGGAGGAGGTTAATCCGGCTTTTGGTTTGATGAAATTCTTTGAGCCTCGGCACCATGAAGATCTCCTTGAGGTGTTGTTTGGAAGGAGTCAATATCTGGGGCCCCCAATCGCAGGTGGTGGAAAGATTTGAGATATAGGTGAATACTATTTCAATAAGTAACTTATTCAACTCATGCTCCTCCTCCTCCATAACTGATGATTCAAGATGAAGACATTTGGTGCACAATTGTGATAAATCTGAAGACGAGATTAACAAGAAACAAAGGAGGGGGCATCGTTTGGTTCAGAGAGTCCAAAAGGGCCCAACATAGAAAACATCTAATTAATTATTTCAATAATGTTTGGTTGACCCATCAACATATTTGGTTTTGTAATCGTGAAGGCCATTTCAAATTGGACCATAGCCCAACGGCTGACCATCGCGCCACCACCGCCCACAGCCACCCCTGTTCATAGCCGGAAGTGAAAGCCCCTGGAATTATTGAACGTGGAGGGCATTACAAGAAAAAAATAGCCCCGCCTGCGTCTTGATATCCTAATTGCCATGGTTCTGCTGCATTACAGGTAGCAGAATTGATGTCGCCGTCAATTGAGAGGAAGCTCACTGCCAGAACGAAGAAGCACACCTCGCCGTCGAACGAAGAAGACGTCGGGATCCGGTGGAAACTGCTGTGCTCCTCCAAACTCAATCGCCTAAGCCGTTCGAAGCTTCTCTCAACCATCATGGTCGAAGCTCTGTTGCTCCACTGTTCGAAGAAGATCGAAAGAAATAGAAAAATGAGGCGGATTTTCTATTCCAGGATTCCATTGTTGAGAGCGGGAAAGAAGACTGCACGCAGAATTAATATATCAGCCCTATTAAAGGCGCAGACTATATACCCCTCAACGTACACTCTTTTAATGCACTAATTCTATTTTTACTACTCCCTCCGTCCAGTAGGAATTTGTATCCTACGGGACGACACATTTTTTAAGAAAAAATAGTTTTATATATAAAGTAGTGGTATATGGGTATTTAAATATGTGTAAAAGTTTATGATTGTGCACGTAAATCAATGCTTCTTTTTTTAGTAGTGTGCAAATTTGTGTGGGACGTCCAAATAAGGAAAGTGTGCAAATTCCTGCGGGACAGAGGGAGTATATTTCTATAAAAAAAATTAACTAAATTTCTATAGATATTTGTTGACAAAATATTTTTAAAAAAATTTCAAATGTTTTAGGATAATCGAATAAACATGAAGAACGGAGAACACAGAATTTGTTGACTCAGTTCACCTGAAAGGCTACATCTGAGGGCGTACCAAGCCAGGAGATTATTCCACTATTTTTGTGTATGAAATTCCTTTATATAGGTTACAAACTAGGGTTACAGAAATATAAGATACATAATGAAATGACTAAACTATCCTTTTAGTAAATACTTTTGATGAAGGCACATAAATGTAATTTTCTTTAACACTCCCCCTTGTGCCAAATCAAAAGGATGAATGGTGCATGAATGTTGCCCTCGATAAAAACCTTGTCAAGTAACATTCATATACGAAAAATAAACCTTGGTGGAAAATGAGTTGCAACGCACCTATGTTAAGACCCCCCCTGAAGTCTACACCTCTCAACTGATAGGTACATCTATCAAGTGAGCTCATAAAGTTTACACATTTCAATTCCTTTAAGACGTTTCTCTAAGTTATCTTGGACAATGATTATGTAAATATATTAGCCACATTTTCTTTAGAGCGTACTTAAATTACTTGAATCTTGAGCAAAGTTTGTTGTTGCATGTTATAGAAAAACTTCGGTAATATATGTTTCATATCACCTATATAGCACATATTCACCATTCAATGCATGCAATACATTACATAAAGGATCTTCAGTGGTAGAACTCAAGCCACTAACTCCTTGAATGTGTGATGATAAACTTTCACTAAATACATTGCTATATGTAAGGTAATAATCTCTAAATAACTTTAAAAGATATCTATCAAAGTTTCTTAACTGCCAAGATATCACCATGTTTCTCATGGTAAATATAATTAATTTGGTAATGTTCATGTGGTTAAGATATAATCAAGGATGAAAATATCGCGAAATATCGCAGATATATCGCGGATATATCGCAAATTTTGAGTATGCGATATGGATATTGAAGTACAATGTATTTTTTACAAAGTATCGTGGATATATCGCAAAATATCGCAAAATATCGATATCGATATCGATATCGGTTCACTCGTAGTACAAAATTAATTGAAAATCGGGAAATATCGCAGATATATCGCAAAATATCGCACTACATAAAAAATCGCAATTTTTTCTTTTTTTATATTTTTATACAATTTTCAAATGATATTTTTTTTTAGAAATTGTATATTCTTTCATATGCTTCTGACACACATTCGAGTTCACAATTTGGTTGGAATACTCAAAATGTGTTTCAGCATCCATTTTCATATCAACAAAATCATTGGGTTAGTGCACATTATCCAGTCTATGGTGAAACAGTTGGAAGAGATAGAGAAACATATGAATGACATGTGCATAACTATATGCAGGATTATTCTAATGCAATGAGTTGGTACCAATATTGTTTGGACAAAGATGGGATTTCATCTTCTATATTTGAACCCCATAGGTCATCATTTTGGTACTAAATGTATTGTATCATGTAATTCAAATCATCTTTTATTGTATTATGCATTATATTATTAATTAATTAATGTCAGACAATGATTATATAGTCTATTATCTATTTATTTGCTTTAAACATGTCAATTTTTTGTGATCTTAAATGAAACATATGCATAATAACATGTTATAATAATCCCTAAAATTTCATATTAAATTTCCAAAATTTTAATAAAGTTTCCGTTATTTTTCTATTTTTTTGCGATATCGATATGCGATATCGATATATCCATCGATATTTCCGTAAATTTAAGGTTGCGATATTACTTGCGATAGTGATATTTTCATCCTTGGATATAATCAACATTAGTAGAACCAAATAACATATTATTTGGTGTATAAGTGTATAGGATAGCATTCAATATTCTCTTTAAGGGTTGCAATTTCATTTGCAGTCCCTTTCAACATTTACATAGTAAATAACATGTCCATGTCACTGGTTTCTTTTAAGTATCAAAGTACATTCTTGACACTATTTCAATGATATTTGTGTTGGTCCTGTAATAAATTTAGTTAACAAGTTCATTGAGAAAGTAATATCTAGCCGAGTATATTGAGCTAAGTACAATAATGCGCCTATTGCACTTAAACAAGGAATTTCAGTTCCTAATATCTCTTTGTCATTTTGCTTTGGACGAAATTGATCTTTCTTTAAATCCAAACATCAGTCGATCATGAGAGTGCTAACAGAATGCATTTTGTCCATGTTAAATCACCTGAACATCTTTTGGACATATGCAGACTGGTGGATAAGTATTCCACAAACTCAATAGAATTGAGTTTTCCCAAGATCCTTCATCTCAAATTCAAATTTCAATTAGTTTCAGGATTTCTCTTATTTCATTAAGAGTACCTATGTTCATCCATTAACATAAGTGTCATAATCACAAACCCAAAACTCATTTTTCTTTATAAAATACGCAAGGGTATTGTTCTTTGTTTTTGTAACCTCTCCCAATCAAGTAGTCACTTGACTTGGTTAATAGAAGGTCATCAGACACTTTCATATATAGCTCTGAATTAAGATCCCCATTGAGATATACAATAACCACATTCATAAGCTGCATTTTCAATCCTTCGGATGCTACTACGATAATTAAGTAGCAGAACGTTATAATGTCTATAACACATTATTACTCATTATAATCAATTCCAGAGCGTTATGAGAAACCTTGCTCCACAAGGCAGATTTAAGATATCAGGACCATATATTTCTCATTTCGCCTTATGACAAAGAGTTATTTATGTCCTACAGGCTTTACACTTGGTCGGGCTAGCACTACCGGACCAAATACCTGTAACTTTGTCAGAAAATCAAGTTCTACCTGGATTGGTTCTTGTATTTAGGCCAGTTGCTCTTGTTGATATTCTACAACTGAGCTTGGGTTCGATTTCATTGTGCTCTATATTTTCTTGAGCAATATAATAAATAAATACATCGCTAGTTTGTGTGCAATGTCAGTCCATCGACTCATATGCACTCTCATAATTAATAGAGATTTTTCATTCTCTGGAATCATATTAAACATCGGAGCGTCCTCCAGTAATGATTCTTGGACACAACTATAATCAGAGACAGTCTCATGAGATGTATTTTCGATATTGATAATCGATAGATTTAATTGTGTCACACCTACCATTCTTTCCTTTGGGTGGTGTCAATCGAACCAGGTGACTTCCCCCTTTTTCTTTTGGGAGCCGCGGCCTCAACCACACTTCCACCAAGTATGGTTTCAACATCTTTTCTACGGTGTTGTGCCCCTTATTGGGGACTTCTAACCTTGCAGGCATATATGCAGCTGACATGTATGACCTAGTCACTTTAGCAATATCAATGAACGAATCAAGCATCGAATCTGTTACGGTCTGGATATTTATTATTTTACATCACTTTTTCATTGTGAAGTTTGGGGATCAAATGAGACAGAGTGGGAATAGATCACGATTCTTCCTGTCGTTCCCACAAAAAATTCTTTTTCTTATCTCCCCCTAACGACGGGAAGATTGTCTCATTTAAGTGACAACCCGCAAATCTAGCGGTAAATAGGTCGTCTGTCAAAGATTCTAAGTAGCGGATATTTGTTGGAGATTTATATCCAACATAAATACTTAATCGTTTCTAAGGACCCATCTTAGTGCGCTGTGGGGGCGCAATCGGCACATATGTTGCACAACCAAAGATGCGTAAATTTAAAATATCATGCTTATATTCAGTTACCAACTGGTACGCAGAAAATGATTGTGAACAGGGGGTCTAGAACGAATAAGTTAAGATGCATGCAAAATTGCATAACCCCATGCAGAGATAGGCATGTTGGTGCGCATAACCAGTTCCTAACCATGTATTTTCTTTATATGGTGACCTCTGCGAGATCATTTTGTGTAGCACGTGGGTATCAAGATGTTTTACATTGATCCTGATATATATGCAATAATCTTCAGATGCTTTTGATGTAATAGTGTGATATTGTGATTAGGGTGGTGAGCCCTAAGACATGTACTTTGTGCTAAGAGTTTTGCATGCATAATGTCTTGTGGAGAGTAAAGTGACATGTGACCCGTATGTCGAAGTACGATCCAGTACCATAAAATACTTGAATGAACCGTATTCTAGATTAATTAATCCAAAATATCATTATGTATCTTGTGTAAGAATGAAATATTTTATTTTGTATCTTTAGCATAAACATGTCTCAATGTTATTTTTGCTAAAGAGTAGACTTTGCAGAATGAGTGACTTGCCTTAAAATTTATAATGAGGCAGAGTGAGATGTAAATAGTATATCTGGTGCTTCAGAAAATAAGAAGTGCGACAATGCAACAAAAAGATCGATATCATGCATTATATAGATTTTCATCTCATTTTATGTGTCACTCAAAATATAAAAATGTAATTTGAATTCTTTAAATTGTGAATTATCATATCAAAGCCTTTATAACTTAGTATCACCTAGTCCGTCAGTGATAAAGTATAATCCGAAATTTTTAATAGTAGTGAGGTACATTCCACTAGATTGACATCTTAGTTCCTTTAAAATGTGTTTTCTTTCACATGTATTTGATATATAAATTTCATTCTCACAGTGTATTTATAAATAACATTGGCACAAATATTTATAAATTTCTACATGGTTCGATTAGCTCTTGATTCATATGGAGCCCTTTTTTTTTCAACAGTTGTCTCATTAGACATCGTTCCTTGTTCTTTTTAGAAATCTTATATCCTTTTGAGTTTCAATTTGAACAAAATGATTTACTTTTCAATTTGAATAAAAATGATCTATTTTTCATTTTGAGTAAAATGATTTGCTTTTCATTTAATATTTTCTTTTTATTTCGTAGATGTATCACTTTACATCGTGATAATATTATATTCGAACCATGTATACTAAATAAATTCAGTACTTTTGAATAAAATCTAATGAACCAACAATAGTAAAACTAATGTCTCATATCAAAATCCAACTCAAATTTCATCAATAGTCTAAATAACTTTAAGACTAAAATGAGTATTTTAAATAAATGAGGCATAATGCCTTTTCAACATTCTTGAAGTATGAGGAATTCCATGTTGCCATTAAAATTTATTATCGTGAGTGAGGCTAATATGGTGGGTAAAATCATTGACTCTTTCTGTAGTCAAGAAAATAAATTTCATTTCATTGGCAATAAGTTCTGAAAATATAAATGTCTCCAAGTGTCCATTTAAGGTCCCACACAATTCGTTGTGTGGATAAATTCTTTAATTTGACCTTGTTAGACAATTCTTTGTCCTTGGTATCCGTGGATAAATTGATTTTGGAAACATAAATTCTTCCCTTAAAAACTCAAGAATGATACTCAGTTTCTTTGGAGTACAATACAGTATAATCAGGTCGAGTACGTTCAACCATTTATTATAACACAAGCAAGGATATGAATTTAATATGCAAGCATAGCAATATATAATCATTTTTTTTCAAGAATGTATTCATTTGAATTAGATTTTGAGACTATAGGTCACGTATTTTTTTTATGCTTTGTGAAAATACTTTATCACAATTATTTATTACATATTTTTATTATTCATGAATATTCTTTATCATGAACATATAAGATATAAACTTAGGTCCTTTAAAGTCCAATAGCTTGTAATAAAATGAAGTCTAAATTATTTTAATTAGTTGTTGTGATGCTTTCCTTGAATTTAATAACTCTACTGGAGTCATTGAAGCCATCCAATAAATGATTGGTAATTCAACTTTTTTTTTTTTTAACAAATAGACTTCATCAACCAGCAGAATCACATGCTCAATTAACCATATTTGTCACATAGCACACAACAACTTTCAAGAAGAATTCAGCCTTCACAGAATATGAGAACTAAGTAACACATTCATTGCAGCGCCCAATTTTATGGTTGTTTCATTACATCATTATCGAGCAGAATGGGCTTCGGGGCATGACAAGCCACTAACTCCTTGTCTGGAGTATTATCCCCAGCAACACACACATTTCTTATTTTATTATGTTCAATTTGTGCTACCAAAATCTGATGTACAAAATTATGCATACCAGTTGTCCAAACACCCAAAACATACTTATACAATCTTCACATAAATATGGTGGGATTCTTACTAAATCATCATACATATAGATGCATAATTCAAACGAACACCCGGCAAGGGTGGGGTCACAGCCCAGCAAGTTAACACCAATAAACAGCAGGAGCACAAAACAATAAACACCCGACAAGGGTGAGAAGCTAGGATTAGCAGGGGAAGCAAGATACATGTACCAGGAGTAAAATGGTTGCTTGGATGGATTGCTTACAAAGGTAGAAGACTACCTCAGCCACAAAATACACCAAACACGGGGTACAGCACGCCCTAACAGCCACAAGATGTAGCTCCACACCACAACTGGAGAGACATTCTGCATACCGGCGATCGGAGAAGAAAACCCAGCCACGCCAATAAAGTCGTCGTCGCCATGAAAGCAGCTGCTCTAGCCGTCGCTCTCACCGATTCGAAGCACAGCGCCAAACACCTTCATCCGACGCCACAAATCGTACGCATCCGTCGCATTACCAGGTTCACAAACCGCCATTCAAGCCGCAATCGAAACCCACTCCTCTATAGAACTGGAAAAAATCGCCTAATTTGGAGCGGCATAAAACTTCCCTACACCCGCAAGACACTCCTTCAATCCCAACATCTAGAAGACATGATTCGCCCAATTTCTGTAGCCGCGGCAGAGGCTGAAGGCAGTCGGGGCGTGGCTGTGCGACGCTGTGGCGGCGTGATTCCGGCAAAGAGAGGTGCGATCGGTGGTGTCGCAATGAGGGAACCAGGACGCAGGGAACGAAAACACGAAAGTCGCCGGAAACATGATTGTCACCAGCCTGGTCAAAGGAGGCCACGTTCTGCGGGTTTTGAAGTGGTGGAATTGGATTGGGTTTTGAGGGGTGCAATTTTGGGGAAATTCTCAACCCTAACATTGGATCACAATATATCTCGCTCTAATTCAATTGAACGAACAAATATCACCAAAGATTTAACCGTAAAAGAAAAATGAGAACTCAAATCGTCAAATTTGGTATTGTGGGAGCAGAAAGATCAGTGTTTCTATTTTTTCAATTAGGACTAAGAATTTCTAAATCTCAATCGGTAGAACACTCGTGCTGATAACGTGTTTTAGGATAATCGAATAAACATGAAGAACGAAGAACACAGAATTTGTTGACCCAGGCTACATCTGGGGGCGTGCCAAACCAGGAGATTATTCCACTATTTCTGTGTATGAGATTCCTTTATATAGGTTACAAACAAGGGTTACAGAAATATAAGATACATAATGAAATGACTAAACTATCCTTCTAGTAAATATTTTTAATGAAGGCACATAAATGTAATTTCTTTTAACATCAAATACATATTTCACACATTTTTAAAAAAAAAAATTGACAATAATATATAAAAAAAACATAATAAATATATTTTTAGATTGGGATATCTAATAATGTTGAAGGGGTATATAGTTGAGCCCCAAAATTAAAACCACTACAACTCAGGGGTGGAGCAAATATCGAAAATACTGGAATGCCGTATTTACCATACCGAATTTATTGAAAATTTCGATACGGTATGATATCATACCAAAATTTTCGGTACGGTATCAGTATAATAATTTTAAAATTTTCGGTATACCGGTATATACCGAAATACCGAAATATTTTCGGTATAAATTAGTATACCGAAAATATTCCGGTATACCGATTATTTTCGGTGTACCGACTTATACCAAAAATATTTAGATATCTCGGTATATCAGTATATACTATTTTGGTAATTTAATATTAAACTTATTTTTATTTAATTAAAATTATACTTTAATTATTTCGGTATGGACCAGTATGACGGTATATACCGGTATGGTCGGTATACCGACTTATTCGGTATGGATCGGTATATATCAAAATCTTGATACAGTACGGTATACGACATGCATTTCTTGTATACCAAAATTTTGGTATACCAAAATCCGGTATACTAAATACTTCGATACGATATATGATATGGACGGTACGGTACAGCATACCACCCCTACTCCAACCCGTAAAAATTTATGCGGAGTTCAATCATTTCTAAGGTCCCCCTTGGCGCAACCCAGCGGCTAATCGCCCGTATTAACTTATTTATACGGCGTATTAAGACATATTGAGGCTAAGCAAACCTAGCCCAAAATGAATAATCAAATTCAGGATACTAATGTTTGCACTTGAGACACGCACTTGATGGTCTTTTTTGTTTTCCTATTTAATTTTTCATGAATGTTAATGTGGGAATTGCTTTGTAGTGCTCCATAATTAAAGCTCAATTTGGATAGATGGATTTGAAATTCGTAGATTTCACATACAAATAATCACACTCTCCATAAATTTATAAATATTTAAATTTGAGTTATATGTAAAATTGAGGAATTCTAAATCTTATTCAAAATCATGTAATTTGAAATCTCTCATTTCCATCTCTATCTCTCTTTACGTTTTTCCCTTCTCTCCTATTTTTTTTATAATTCTTAACTTAAAATATATGTTTTTTAACACATTTTTTTTAAATCCATTTATTTTCAAACCCGTCCATCTAAATGAAGCCTAAATAAATTTCAAATATTTAGTAGTTTGAGAATATCATTTCATTTGAAATCTATAAATTTTTAAATACATTTATTTTTAAATTTTAAAAGATCCTATCCAAACACAAATTTATTTTTTTTTTGACGGATATCCAAACACAATCTTAGATTGTATATGAGAAGATCAATTTGCTTCCAGCCGCTGAATGGTGTCACAAAAACAAGCTATATAAACAAATGAACTGACTAATACAAAAACAAAAGGTTAAGAGTGGGTCTCTTCTGCACTTGTGCACATGCAACTGGGTCAACTTATGACCCATTTTCGCAAACTCTTCATATATTACAAAATTCGGATTCATTAACAGAATTTGCTTGTAGTCTGGTGGCTATGTTCACTCTTAAGAAGCGAGAGGTCGACAGTTCGAACCTCAGCTTGCACTAATTTTTTGTTTTTATACTGAAAAGTTAAACAACTTTACATATAAAAGTTATATAACTTTATACTGAAAGTCATTGAATTTTTTTTCACACTTAGCTATTTTTTGTCCAAGTTTTTTTGATGTAAAGGTCTAGTAAACAAATGACACAGTTTATCATACTCCTTAAACTTCAAGCAATACACTAAAATTATACTACTATACATTGAATTAACACTACTGTAAACTGAAAAGTTATACAACTTTACACAGAAAAGTTACACAATCTTATACTGAAAAGTTACACAACTTTACATAGAAAAGTTACACAACTTTATACTGAAAGGTTACACAATTTTACGTTGAAAAGTTAGACAATTTTATACTGAAAAGTTACACAACTTTACAAAGAAAAGTTACACAACTTTATACTGAAAGGTTACACAATTTTAAGTTGAAAAGTTACACAACTTTACAAAGAAAAGTCACACAACTTTAGAAAGAAAAGTCACACAACCTCTTCATGCACGTAGAACACGGGGCTTCCGGTGACTCACGGCGTCGCCGGTATGTAAAACCGGCGGTAAATCGGCACCAGTGGAGGCATGTTTTTCAAAAACCCTCTCAACGATCTCACCGCGCGATCGCCATCGCCAGGCC
Organism: Prunella vulgaris; assembly: GCA_026898435.1. Classification (NCBI taxonomy): domain Eukaryota; kingdom Viridiplantae; phylum Streptophyta; class Magnoliopsida; order Lamiales; family Lamiaceae; genus Prunella; species Prunella vulgaris. The sequence continues at coordinate 433,953 of JAPKLY010000282.1, read as the reverse complement.
TTTTCCCCCAATTTCCGGTACAACATTCATTCCAAGAAGATAATGAATAGAGCCATGATTTGTGTATCTCTTTCACAACTTAACGCTGCCGGAAAATTCCACACCTCCATGCCGGAATTCA
>JAPKLY010000282.1:380216-427623 GCA_026898435.1 Prunella vulgaris | reverse complement strand
TTTAATTTTTTTAAATGAAAATTTCTCCAAAAGAATTTCAAACAAAAGTAGAAAAGTTATTGATTTTTTGAAAAAAGATCCATTTAACAGTGACAAAAAGGTAATGAATATGTGAGATCTGCTTGGCCATATAAGCCAAAAAAAAAAAAACTATTATACGCAAAGGCAAATCGCCAACGGATCCTCTGGAAAAAACGCCAACGCCCCCACAATACTCATACTTTTTTTTACTTTATTTATTATTTTAATATAATACTACTTTTCATTAAATCTCGTGTCCACAAAAAAAAGAAAAAAAATTTTATGGACGAAAAAAGTAGAGTAAATTTTTTGTGAGTTTAAAAAAAATAGTCACAATTAAAATAATTAATATAAATATCAATTTATAGAACCCATGATAATGATTATGTCTAGATAATATGTCAATTTCTCTCAACTTTAAGAAAAATTAAAAAAAAATGAAAAGGATCCAAGTCCATATCCAAACATTGATACTGGAAACTAATGAATATAGGTACAAAATCTTGCCAAAATTTCAATAAAATAGTTTCCAAAGTCCATCTCACAAAATTTAGGTTATAAGGAGTCTGATCGTCTGAAAGCATTTATATTACATCACAAGAAGGAACGGCAAACAACTTCACTTATCACCCTACATCCTCTTCCAGCCTCTTCTCAAAATGAGACCGAAAGCGATGAAAGACTACAAACTAAAACAAGAAAATGCAACCTCCACCAGGCACATACTTATCTCTTTATCATAAAGCTCTGCAATACCTCATCGACAGCAAGCTCATTACAACCTCCACCAAGGGAATGTCCCGGCATTCCCCAATTCACCATCATATCAAATCCTAAATGGTTGGTTCCCATGTCTTGATCTTTCGAGCTTTGCTCTCTTAATCTTTGAATTCTTAGTTGCAACTTCTTGAAATAAATTCGGCCCACCAAAGGTAATAGTGGAAGTCTTTATCTTCTTCCTCTTTCCCTTGTCGTACTCCTCGTCCCTATCAACAGGAATGTGAGCTTTTATTACATATGTGAATAGCTGAATAACTTATCTTCTACAAAATACTACTGAAATGTGCTTAATAATTCCTCTCATCTCTTAATTATTATAAACATTGTGATGGAGATTTTCCTGATTCAAAGATTTGTACACTAGTACAAATTAGTAAGAGAAAACAAAATATAAAATTAAGCCTTTTTTTTTGTTAGAACATTACACGCCAAGCAAAAAATAATAATTATAGAACAAAGCAAACAAATGAAAATTGAAAATGTATGGTCTCCATGATCAGCAATTACGAGTGATCTAAGGACAGTAATTACGGAAGCACTAACCATTCGTCCCCAATGTAACCAATTTGAGCAGTTTCGATTGCTCTTGTTTTGGATTTCTGCGGAAGAGTTTCACCCCAGCGAGCAACTGAAGCCAGGCAAACAAGGTCAGAGAGACGAGATAAAATACAAGGGAATGTGATTTAGAATTCAGCTATTAATGATTTGCTTAAAATTATACTTACCAGGTGTCTCATCAAGGCCACTGGTAAGCATGCTCACAACATCAGCCTGCCTCAATTCTTGATGCTCTTCAGAATAGCCACCTTTTTGAGGTTGCTTTTCAGCAGAAATTGTAGTGCCATTCTGCACAACTCTCTCCCGAAATTCATTATAGATAGCACTTGATAAGCTATCTTTGCCATTCATGTTTGGTATGCTTAAATTCTGATTTTGACCATCTGAACCACGTTGTGTGTTTTTTTGCTGAGAGTGAATGTTATGGTCAACTAGTACAGGACATGATTCTTTAGGTACAGATTGCTCTGGATTTGATGGTAAGTCATTTCCCAGCAAAACATTTGCATTGGAGGTCTTCTGTACAGAACTGTGTTTTTTCTGTTTTCGTCGCTTATGCTTTTTCTTTTTCATGCCAAGGCCCACGCCAAGTATAATGTTAGAGCTGAGAGACATAGTGCCAATCTGATACTTCGAGAATTTCCTTCTCACTTTACAATTGATTCCCGTTCTTTTAGCTGTTACACGGGTAACCGACTTGGTGGTTGCTGGCAAGCCCGACAACTCCTGGGACAGGACATCACACATTTTTTGCTCATTGTCATGAATTTCTTCAGTGGTTGGAACAGCAGTTTTCACAGAGGAACCTCCAACCTTGAAAAGTACAAGCTTTAGTGAATGGAAATACGATTTTTCATATGTACCATGCAAGAGGACTAGAGGAGACAGGTACCTGACTCTCTTCAATGTTGTTCTGCTGAGAAGAGAATACATGAATACCATTATTTAATGGTTCAGCAACTGCTCCTGTGGTCATGATCTTGCTAGCACACTGAACAAATGAAAGCAGGCATGAATAAGTGATGTCTGGCATATATCAGAAGAAAGAAATAGAATGGTATCGCTGATACTCCAAGGGTGTAAAGGAAATGTCATAACTAGGGAAAGAACAAAATACCATTTCAGAGTTCAAGCTGTTTGGCACCTTCTTAGCTGATTCACTTGAACTTTCCTTACCAGTGTCCTTGACACCAGATGGGATCATAATAGAATCACTTGATTTATTCATGTGAAGTGAACCTTGTTGCATCTCAGTGTTAGCAAAGTTTAAAGCAGATGTTTTTTGCTCTTCCACAACACCAAAAGTTTTGTTGTGGGTAATATTTTTGGCAACATGGCCTACATTAAAAGAATCACCAGAACCATCAACTGTTGAACACGACTCTCTTTTATGCCCCACGGTACTTATATTCGTTACAGAATGTTCCTTCAATGGAGCCTTTGTTGAAGACACCAACGATGAGTGTGCGGGGTCCCTCTTAAGGCCCAAATTGTCAACAGCCATCGTACCATTTGTATTTGGCTTAGCTATCTTATCTGAAGGAGTTTCCTCCCATCGAGATGCAACTGCAGCATCTCTCTCAGATAAAGTAACAGAACAAGCACCACTTAATTCCTTCTCATTTGCACCATTTTGAATTTTTTTCCTGGGTTCCAGATTGAGAATTGGATGGGCTGCATTTCCCCTGCCATTCATAACTATATTTTCTTTCTGGATGGTACTAACAGATTTCTTTGTAACAGTTTTTTTCCTATCGCGAACATAAAACAACATATAGGCCTTCTGTTCTAGAACCCTCCTCTCACTAACTTGGGAAACCTGTCAAATTTCAAAGCAAGGGTACCATGAAAGAATTAAAACCCGATCTAAAAGCTGAAATCAAACCCAAACTAGAAATGAAGAGGCTCGCATCTGAAACATTTAACTGTCAAAAGCTTTGGGGTCCACTCATTGAAGGGCATTATCAGCATCTCATACCTCATTGTCATCAAGAGCATACCACATGCCAGTTGATGTGCGAACAAAGCAGTAATAGTGGCCAGAGCGAGTGCTCCAGCCAGCGTGAACAAGAACACCATACAGAGTGTATTTCAGATTCCCATCCTGCAATTGTTTCGGTAAAAAGAATATCAAATACACGGTGAAACGGTGAAAATAATCCAGAACAAGCAAGATGAAAGAGCTAAGGCAGTTTATAATGGATGTCACAACAAATGAACCAGGTGTCTTAATTCTTATTAAATTCTTTGTCCCTTTCATGCAAAGCAGATTGGGAGATCGTAAAAATATAAATATTACAAACTGAAGTCTATTTAGGCAGGTACATCATCCATCAACTAAGGAGGAAGATGTGGATATGCAGAAATATCAAAACAAGTTTCTGAGAGAAGTAATCCAAAATGAAACAGGTAGGACCGTAGGAGTAAGCGTAGGACTGTAGGAGAAGTTGTATCAAACAAAAACTTCTAAAACTGCATACAACATGAAAACAAAATAGAAAAACATGAGGAAAACTTACATTAGGGCCAGTGACAAACGGTTTTAAATCCAGGGTAGGTCCAAACTCAATTTTCTTATCAATTTTTTTGCCAAGAGCATGTGGACCAAATCGCTTCAGGTGAACAGCAAGTACATAAGGTGCATTGTCAATAGTTAGTTGCTTGAGAGCCTTTACTTTCTGTTTACACTGCTGACACTGATATTCTTTGGCACCCCCATCTAACTGCTCTTTGGCAGTAAAATGAGCAAGTGCCTTGTCCACTGAGTTTGCTTTCATTATTTCTAGACTCAAATCCAAGAACGGGTCAAATTTGTTTGAACAGTAGGAGCACTGCATGCATTTCACCTGGAAAGAAGACAAATACAATTAGCAGAAATTCAGAATAAAAGAACTAAATATACTCATCCAAATAAATATACCCAGGAAAGATTACATCATCAGACTTCTATAGCCACTATATTACCTGACTCCGTAGTCGACCGCCAAATATCTTGTGCACTAAACTTTTTTCATAGGCGCTAGGTGATTCACTGGGTACTCCAGATGGTAAGCAGCATTTGTGCATTGATTCCAGCAAATACCTCATATACTCATGTGCATCTTCTTGTGATGCATTACGAAAGTTACGAGATATACCTAATACCCTAATTAAGGACTCCAACTTCCATAGCAAATAAAGACTAGATGTTGTTGACAGATTTGATTACATATCGCTGATCGAATAAGTCACTACATTGATATATTATGCATCAAAAACAACATAATTTTAAAATTCAGCAAAATAGTACAAAAGGTATAAGAGTTGTAGAGTATGATTGTTTAGTGGTCTTAATTATTTAAGGTTAGCAATAGGAATAATAAGAGAATAAACAGTGCAGTGAAGAGCATGGAAGCAAGACAGCTTGGACTAATATCAATGTAATTTTTGTAGCTAACGAAGCCAAAACATCTTTACATTTATGACCCATCAAAACTATCAAGACATCTGCATAATTTTTTAATAAATAAATATACTCATGGTCACAAGCATTAAGGAAAGGGCAGATATAGATGGAGGGTCGGGCCAATTGGCTCAAAATCAATGTCAGCAAAACAACAATCTTATTCCTTATCTACTAAACAAATAATCAGCATGTCACTTTCAAGGATACGACGCAAGTTGTAAACAAGATCTTTAGGCTCTATGGTTCTCCCAGTTGATTGTAGAGCACGGCTTACATGTTTCTGGATGGCACATAATGCACAAAATCCTGCATTACGACCTTCACAAACCATCCAAAAGGGTTAAAACAAAGATAATATGTTCTCTATAAAGAAATCTGAATAAAGTAAGCGCACTCATATGTCTAAGAAAAAACGCAGCTAGAACAAAAGAAATTTAAATAAATGTCAATTATAAGGTGCCTTCAATGAAATTAACACAATAGTTCAAGTGTTCAAAAGATGGGCAGGTCGTGTGTAGGTACAAGTTCTAAAGTAACTTTGAACATAAAAAAACCACATATTCCGCTGAATAAGCACCTTAAACAAATCTTGAAAAAGAAACTTGCACAAGTAGGAATCCACAAGGGCATCATGATTGAACCCAATCAAACTTAACTCTCCAAAGCTTTGTTCAATCATAATAATTTGTTTAAGAGCTTTAGGAAGCAAATAGACATTAAATTAACTCTCCAAAGCTGTTAAACAAAGCATTATGATGGAACTTTTGTTGATCTTTTAAGCTAAATAGATGTCTACTAAAAGAGAAGCTGTTCAACACATGACCATCATTCCAAATTAGAATCATGTAAAAGCACAACAAAGCAAGACAAAAAGCTTATATGGAAAAGTCAGCATTGATGAGAACAACACACAATGTAATTTATTTAGAGACTGAAATAGCATATCTTAATCATATATTCATAATTCATACTCATGCAAGAATATATACACCAAGTCATTATCTAGTCCAACTGTTAAAATTGAAAGAATAAAAAAGAAGGAAAGAACGAGAATAAAGAAAATGAAAGGAGGTTGCAAAAGGTAGAAGAGACTCACAAGAATTTTGATGCTTCCCACTTTGTAGATAAGCAGCTAATGGTTCAGTATAAGTCAGGCATTGCAATACTGAATTAAGGAAACAAGTATTTCCAAGATTTCGTAAACCAGCCCCCTGAAATAAAAGAGTGAGCCATGATTATCAATTTTAAGTTGAATCATCCAATTGATCAAGCTTTGTCACCACATCACCAGTCCACAAAAATGTATCGCATAATGGCAGACTATTGAAGAGAAACTCAAAATGAATCAACCATACAGCTCATAGGCGACCACATCACCTAATACACAAGTGGAAATCCAACGACACATTTCACTTAAATATATATCATTCTCCAACATAATTTCAACTTAGTTTTCTGTGGAACTCATTTACAAACTGCAATTGCTCGTGGCTAGGCAAACTATGATGAATTTCAAATCATAAACTTGAAACAAAATATTGATAGGAATCATAATATATTAGGTGAACGAGTAGGACCCTATCAATGGGAACCACAACAAAGAATAGCCTGTTACTGTTCATCATCAGAGTGGACACAAGAAGGCTTACTTTAGGAGTGATCAGTGTACACATTTCCTTGATGCTTCAGAAAATAAATATAACACTATAAAATACCAACCCGGAGCATGATGAGAATTCGTACCCAGGCCAAACTAACCAAGGAATCCAAAATATTCGAACAAAAACAAGAAATAGAAATAAATTAATAAAATATAAAACGAAAAATGAAAAGAAGGAATCCCTCCTTCGTCAGCATTTCAAGAACTCCACGATTGATCATTAAAAGTCAGAAAGAAGATCAAAGTAGCAGCTTTTCAGCTCCCCCATTAAATTATATCGATCTTAAACTTACAAAGGAAACTGCCAAAAAATTAAAATCAAAAGTGTATCATCGTTATGAAACTCACAATTCTGCGACAGGAAATCTCGAAGGTGAGCTCCGGATCCAATCCATTTTCGTGAAGCTCAGATGACTTTTCAATTTTCTTGTTTAACGTTGAAGCCACATGAGGCGCCGAGGTAGGGTTCAATGTCACCAGCTTAAACCCATTACTACTATTATTTCCAAATCCGCTGAACGGCTTCTTCGCTTGGTGGAACTCGATCCTACGATTAAAAAACGCTGAGTCCGCCAGAGCTTCGAGCTCCACCGTTCCGTCCGAATGAATAGGCGCCGCCATCGCCATTGAAATTAAATCACACAGACTGCGAGAAAACTCTCCTCGCCTTACAAATATATGTTTTTACAGGCTTTTTCACGATTTCACACACCGCGTAGTTTTGGTGTGTGTGAATCAGAGGAAAGAGAAGCTCTCGATGATGTCGGCTGTGGGCGTTAAACCCTACAGAGCTGTGCGGCGGAGAATAAGCTCGTTGTGAGTTTGATTGGGTTCAAGAAAAGGAAACATCCACTGCGGTAGGGTATACAATTGCGAATTATGTGGTTGCCCTGCGGAATGCTGGGGCATTTATGTCAATTAAATTCTTCTAATTATTATGGTAAAATTTTCAGACTTTTTCAAATAATTAACGTATATCTCATTTTATAATTTAATTTTAACATTTTCAATTTAAAGTTTGATTAATATATTTATGTGAATTCAAGATCTAATTTTATTTTTATAACTTTGCATGATTTATTAAACATTGAATTTAAACAAAAAAAAATACACATTAAATTAAAACTTATAAATGAGATAGATTTATTCCAAAATCGAGTCTTGTGAAATTCTTCTTCAAGTTAAAATTCATAAGAATATTTAAACTGGGGAGCATGTCGATGAAATATTAGAAAGAAAAAAGAAAAAGAAATTTTGTTTATTGTTGACAATTATAATATATATATATATATGTACTTAACGAACTAAAATAAATAAACTAGCACATTGGGTGACCATATTATTACCTTTTGTTCTTAATTGTTTGTTTATGTAATTTTGAGTTTACGCTAATTAAGGTTTGTTCGAAATAAGATCACATGTTAAAAAATAGATTGATAAACATGAATTGTATAATTAATTGTGGGGTAAATAAATTAATATTCTCATACAAATTATTATTCTCAATTATTAACAAATTAATATTCTCATTTATTATGATATTTATACCTTTATTTGTTACCAATATATATTACAAGATGATAATTAATATTCCATCATATTCAAAATATATACCATTTTAAAACAATGCATTATATATATTAAGAAAATGATTAATTTCTTACTAACCCTTAATAAAATATTTGCTTTTTATATAAAGGAATAGACTTATCTAATATTTTACTATTTATAGGGATAAATTTGGAACGATTGAAATTAATTTATACTTAAAAAATCAAAATATTATTTGAATTGCAAATAAAATGATAGTTTAAACGACATATAATTTGAATAAGAGGAGGTATTGTTCCATCCGTCCTATATTAAGTGTCTTTCAAATGATTCAAAAATAAAAAATAAAAAAATTAAGAAATTTAAAATTTAGATGATTTTATTCATAATTAGTTAAAAGTTAAAAGTTAAATGAATGAATCATTATGATTTAGGAAATATGAGATATACATATATATATATATATATACTATTACGTAAATCCGCGTATCACGTGCGATTATTAAAAAAAAATTAATATAGATTATATTATTTGAATTAATAAATTTTGATTTTTTGTATATTTATATATAAATTTATTCGATAATATAAATCTATAATTATATAATTTGAAACTATTTTATTCACACAATTTTAAAATATGAAAATAGTGTATTACTTTTGTATTCACACAATATTAAAATATAATATGAGGCTATTTTATTCATACAATAATTAAATTTTATATTTATTTGAAAATAGTGTATTAGTTTTGTACCAATCTATGATTATTTCTAAAATTTTATTATTATATAAATATGTTAAAAGAAAATTAAGAACATATAAAAAATATATGATTAAAAAAATCAAGAACATAATATTTTATAATATACATTTTAATTATTATATAGGCATGTTAAAAGAAAATCAAGAATATATATAAAAAAATATTATTAAAATAATCAAGAACAAAATATTTTTTAAAATTTATTTTGTTAAGATTTTTTGAGTTTATATACACGTGTATTAATGAGTTATAATATATATATATATATATTTTTTTTTTTTGCGTGTCTGATTTCTTGAATCTAACATATACGTGTATCAATTTTTTATACATGCACAACACATAAATAATATTGCGGTAAATAAATTAAGTACTTAAAAAATATGGGCACATTCACAATGCATACGCAATATTATTTCTATAGCATCTTTGATTCTAGAACTATAAATAACTTACGTTGTAAAATAACTTACGGTATGTATGACACAGACACAATGATTTTAATACTGACATAATATTGTGTATGCGTTATCCATGTGTATATACTGATACAAGCCCAATGATTTTAATACGCGTGATACACAGACATCAATATTGTGTATGTGTTATCCATGTGTATATAATTTTAATTTTAAGATATTTGAATTGCTAATTTGTCTTTTAAATATTTTTTTTCATGTTTTTAATAGTTAAAAATTTGATGTTTGAATTGTTTTCTTTTCTATTGCTACACAATTTTCATGGTTTTTCTAGGTAATATTTAATTGCTACAATTGCAGATCTATTTGATTTAAAAAAATTATGTTTGAATTTTTATTTATCTTTTTAATATTTTTTTCATGTTTTAAATATTCTGCTGTTATTTTTTTATATTTAGTTTTAATTACATGTTCGTATTAAAATCATAGTGTTTGTGTCATACATATCGTAAGTCATTTTACACCGTAAGTTATTTATAATTTTAGAACCAAAGATGTTATAGAAATAATATTGTGTATGCGTTGTGAATGTGTACATATTTTTTAAGTACTTAATTTATTTACCGCAATATTGTTTATGTGTTGTGCATGTATAAATCATTAATACATGTATATGTTAGATTCAATAAATCAGACACGCAAATAATATATATATATATATATATATATATATATATATATATATATTAACTCATTAATACACGTGTATATACACTCAATAAATCTTAACAAAATAAATTTTATAAAATATTTTGTTCTTGATTATTTTAATAACATTTTTTTGATATATTCTTGATTTTCTTTTAACATACCTATTTAATAATAAAATTTTATATTATAAAATATTATGTTCTTGATTTTTTTAATCATATATTTTGATATGTTTTGATTTTCTTTTAACATACTAATATAATAATAAATTTTTTGAAATAATCATAGATTGGTACAAAAGTAATACACTATTTTCAAATAGATACAAAATTTAATTATTGTATGAATAAGATAGCTTCAAATTATATTTTAATATTGTGTGAATACAAAAGTAATACACTATTTTCATATTTTGAATATTATGTACATAAGATATCCTCAAATTATATAAGTATAGATTTATATTATCGAATAAATATATACATAAATATACAAGAAATTAAAATTTATTAATTCGCATAATATAATCTATATTAAAAATATTTTTTTAATAATCCCGCGTAATATGCGGGTTTACGTACTAGTTATAATATATATGTGTACTTATCGAACTAAAATAAATAAATAATACAAAATCTAAATATACTTATAATAAAATCACTGATTAATTGTAGGCCATACTAAATTAACATGGTATTTTAATCTCTTATATTTCACACTTTTATTATTTTACGTGGCTACCTTCACAATTCAGTATTTTGAAATGCTTATAATAATACAGAATGATTATTTTCAGATCTAATCAACTTTTATAATTATAATGAGTGACTAAATTATATTCTATTTTTTAAATAAAAAATAAAATAAATGTTATAAAATATTATCTCTTGATTTTAATTATTTAATTCTCTTTTGTTATTGTTATTGAAATTTAAAAGAGTTACTAAATCTTATGACATTATTTTTGTAATCATAACAAAATAAATCTTATAAAATCATAACAAAATGATCTAATAAAATATTATGTTCTTGACTTTTTTTTAAATGTACTTATATAATGGAATAAAATAAATCTTTATTGATTATCTTTAAATATAACAAATTATATATTAAATATTTCTTGATCTTCTTCAAATATGACAAACTAAAATTTATAAATTTCTTATAATTTTAATCCTATATTTTACTTTATATTTAATCTCAACCGTATATCTTAATTTTTTATTTTTTAAAATTTTAATTTATTTTTACTTTTATATCAGCTCTTTAATATATTGAATATTAATCTTTTCTTCATTTTAGTTCTTTTTTTTTTGTTTAATCTCAATTTCACTATTATTTTCGTAAATTATTTGCACATCTATTATATTTACTATTATTTATGTATCACATTATTTTTAATATGTTTAAGTCATTGATAGATAAATATTATATGTGGTCTAATCATCACATATACTAATGTGTTCATATTATTCAAAAATCTTATAATATTTTATTTTATTAGAATCTTAAATTATAATAACACGGGATAACTATTTTAGATCTAATAATCTTTTGTTATTGTCATGATCGACTAAATCTTATACTATTTTTTTTAAAATTATTTAATCATAATATAATAAATCTTATTAATATTATGTATTGATTTTATTTATCTAATACTCTTTTGTTATTATCATTACAATTATGGCTAAATTTAATTATTTTTTAATACTAATAAATTAATTTTATAAAATATTATGTTCTTGATTTTTTTAGCATATTTATATAGTAATAAAAAGTTATAATTCAAATCTTTCTTGAATATCTCTAAATATAACAAAATTAGTCTTTTAATATTTTTTAATTTTCTTCAAATATGACAAACTAAAATTTTATATATTTTTTTAAATTTTGATCTTCATTTCAATTCTATAAACATGATAAATTAGAAGTTTTTTATTACAACATATATTTCAAATCTAAATGATTACTATCCCGAAGTGTTATTTTTTATTTGTACAATATTTAAGTTAATCAATTAAAAATCGATTATCTTATAATTGAGTATTATAAATTTAAAAATAATAATAAAAAATATATAATTTTTTCTCTTACACTTTTCAATTTTTTTTGTTTAATATTGAAGCCCACATGAGTCTCCGAGGTAGGGTTCAATGTCACCAGCTTAAACCCATTACTACTATTATTTCTGAATCTGCTGAACAGCTTCTTCGCTTGGTGGAACTCGATCCTCCGATTAAAAAACGCCGAGTCCGCCAGAGGTTTGAGCTCCACCGTTTGATCCGAATGAATAGGTGCCGCCATCTCCGCCATGGAAACTAAATCACATAGACTGCGAGAAAACTCTCCTCACCTTACAAACATACAAATATATGTTTTAACAGGCTTTTCCTCAAATTTTCTCTCACGATTTCACACACCTCGTAGTTTTGGTGTGTGTGAATCAGAGGAAAGAGAAGCTCTCGATAATGTCAGTTCTGTGCGTTAAAACCTACCGAGCTGTGCGGCAGAAATAAGCTCGCTGTGAGTTTGATTGGGTTCAAGAAAAAGGAAACATCCACTGCAGTAGGGTATACAATTACGAATTATGTGGTTGTCCTGCGGAATGATGGGGGAGTTTATGCCAATTAACTTCTTCTAATTATTATGGTAAGATTTTCATACCTTTTCAAATAATTATGGTAAGAATTTCATACAGAGGCTAATAAAGTACGACTACTAATTTCAGGTCAAGTCTTAACATATATCTCAGATTAAAGATTTATAAGCCCTATAATTTTGATTAATTTTGAATTTGGTCATTTAGATTACATATTTTGATTTTGGTCCTGTAAGTTTGAAAATATTTTAATTTTGGTCTTTTTACTCACTTATAGGACCAAAATAAAATATTTTCAAATTTAAATGATCAAAATCAAAATGTGTAATTCATGTGGATAAAATTCAACTTTTTGACAAGTTGTAGGACAAAAAAAACTTTAATCCCCTCATTTTATAAATGTCCAAATTCAGAATTTAATTTTAACCTTTTCAATTTAAATTTTGATTAATATATTTTATTTGAATTCAATATCTAATTTTATTTTCGCATAATATATCATAAAGTCCTAAAATTATTAATTTTTGTTTCAAAAAGTCCGCAAACTATATTTTGTTTTAAGAAGCCCTTATATCAGGGGCGGATGCAAAATTTTATCCCGCCAAGACACAAATTTGAAAATTTTATATATTTTCTATACATACCTAAGAATGCTAAAATAATTTTACTTGTTATTATAGATGAATATTTTATTAAAATTTAATTTTATATGTAATGAATATAATAACATTGAAATTTATCATATTTTAAAAATAAAATATGAAATTGACTCAGCATGAGTTTTCATAATCAGAAGTCTTATGAGACAAGAATTATATAAGAATTTTAAAATAAAAAATAATTTCTTAAATAACTTAGAAGTCTTTTTATTAAATAACTTAGAAGCTTTTAGAAACAAAAATTAATATTTTAGAGAACTTTTTACTACGTTATGCCATAAAAAAACAATTGATAGTTAATATAATATCTAAACCTTAATAATATATATTGATTATTCAGCTTGTTAGATTCTAAATTGTGTGTAATTTAGTTAAAAATATAGTTTATAAATAAAAAATTATCTAGAAAATTTATTGACTAAATCCTAATTTAAAAGGTCCAACAAACAAAATTATGTACATGATCATTAATATATTTAATTTTTTTATAATTAAACACATAATATTTAAAAATATAATAATAAAAATATTGAGACAGGGCATTTGTCATGCCTTGCCTCTATGTAAATCTGTCACTGCCTTAAACTATTAATTTTTATTTCATGATGCCCCTAATAACGGAAATTTAAAAAAAAAATTGAATCAACTTAAAATTTTACATTAAAAAATGACGAATCAACCAAATTCAATCCTATTAAAATCAAATTTCAACAAAATATGTATCTCTTTTGAATTGTTAAAAAAAATCTTATAAAATAAAAAATATATAGTTTAAGGACCTTTTAAAATAAAAGAATAATTTAAGAGTCTAATGAAACAAAAATTATAGTTTAAGGACTTTTTAAAATAAAAAATAGTTTGAGGACTTTTTGATACAAAAATTGATAGTTTAGGTTTTTTTTTTATGCATTATGTCTTTTATTTTTATAGCTTTGCATGATTCATTAAACCTTGAATTTAACCAAATTAAAATACACACATTAAATTAAGACTTTTAAATGAAAATTCATACTGAGATATAGATTTAGTCCAAAAATGAGTCTAGAGAAGTTCTACATCAAGCTAAAATTCATAAAAATGTTTAAATTGGGAGCATGTCAACGAAATATGAGACAGAAAGAAAAAAATAATAAAGAATTTAATTTGATTGTTGACAATTATAATATTTATGTGTATTTATCAAACTTAAAATAAATAAATATTACAAAATCTAAATACACTAAATTAAAATCACAAATTAATTGTAGGCCATACTAAATTAACAAGGTATATAACATATTTACTAGAGATAAATTCAATTTACCCACCCAATATCAAGTTAATTTTTTACCATCCATCTATTCACAATTTCATTTCCAAGCATAGTCTATTATGTTTGGAAATGAGTCCTTCACACTTATTTTTTGAGCAGTTTATTTTACGATGTCGAATTTGTAATATTTCAAAAGAAGCAACAACTAATACAGGTTTTTATTGTTATTTTTTTATCCATCACTTCCACGGGTCGCTATTAGCATGGACTATGTAATGAATTTGCCCCAAATTCAGCATGATCATGAATCGATCTTTGTGGTGGTCAAATGATTTCTTAAAATTGTATATTTCACTTATTGTTTGTTTGGTCTCCCTTATTAATCTATTGTTTTCGATAGGAACACTAGGTTTTTGTGCTTTTTTTTTTTAATTTTGTTATGGTTAGCGAATAAACAATTGAATTTTAATATTGTGTATCATCCTTATAAGGACGGACAAAATGGGGCAGTCAAATGATCATTGGGTGATTTGCTACATTACCGAATGGTAAACATATACACATTTGGGATATTAAGTATCATTATTAGACTTCAATATGTACATATGTTACTCAGATAGTGCTTGGTTCAGAATTTTTGTAACTGAGTAATGATAATCAAAGTCATAATATGTGTTTGAAATGACTCTACTATGACTTTGATTTTAAAAAACAAAGGAATCAACCATAATCAGCTATACGAAAACTATGACTTTCATTTCATATCATTTCTATTCCTTACAATTATATACAACGCCCCGCCAGTCAAGCTGGAGATGTCTAATGCTAAAAATAAATCTCCATTGGAAATAAGATTTGGATTGTCATTACTTGTAAGGGTCTTTCTATGGTCAGGAAGGCTTTGCCCTTCCTAACGTTAGTAAACCCCCTAAAAACCGTTAGATTCATAATCTAACGTACAATATTATTTTGAAGTGATTGCACTTTGCACTAGGGCGATTGCACTATGCATAAGGCGATCGCACTGTTAAAAAAAATTAAATAATATTATTAAATAAAATTAAAATTATCAAATTATCCTTTTAATTAAAATATTATTATATCTTAATATATTTTAATCAAATTAAAATTTATGTTTTCAAAATTAATTTTTACACCCATTGCGACCGGGCCCGGCCCGGCCTGAGCCCAAGTAGCCCGACAGGCCGGGCTAAATAGGCCCGATTCTTTTCGGGCCTATATTTTTTGGGCACATCCTGCCCTGAAACCCGGGTTTTTTAAATATGGGCCCAAAAAATACAGGCCCGAAAAGAATCGGGTCTATTTAGCCCAGCCCACTAGGCCCGTCGGGCCACTCAGGCTCAGGCCGGGCTGGGCCCGGTCGTAATGGGTGTAAGAATTAATTTTGAAAACATAAATTTTAATTTGATTAAAATATATTAAGATATAATAATATTTTAATTAAAAAAACTTTTAAAAATTAGAAAAAAAAACTTTTAAAAAATTATAAAAGGTTATTTCAGTAATATTTATTTTCTAATTTTTAAAAGTTATTTTTTTTGCTTAGGGCGAAACTATGTCGCCTAGGGCAATGTAATATTATTTATCAAAATTCTATTGGTTTACTGACGTCAGGAAGGGCGAAACCCCTTCCTGACCGTAGAAAAACCCTACTTGTAATTATTACACAAGTCTTAAAAATAATAAGTTATTTTTACGGTGATAATTCAATCGGTAATGAATACTTCAGATTTTAGGATGAATCTTGTTGACTACTTGGAGGATAATGATGATGAGATTACAAATCTCTATCCTTAGTTGCTGAAAATATTCTTTTATTAACTACTCCTCCCTCCGTCCCGTAGGAATTTGCACCTTATGGGATGACACATTTTTTAAGAAAAATATATTTTATATATAAAATAATAAGGATAAATATGTGTATAGATTTGTGAGTGTGCACGTAAACTAATATTTTTTTAGTAATGTGCAAATTTGTATGAGACGTCCAAGTAAGAAAAATGTGCAAATTTTTGTGGGACAGAGGGAGTAATATTTTTCTTCTTGGGATATTTTCATCTCTCTCCTATTTCCTTGAACTCTATGTTTTCTTGTAGTTTTAATATTTTTGAAAAAAATTGGGTCCTACCCCATGTTAATCATCCTCTAATTTTTATTGAGTATGTGATATTATCGGTGTGCTACATGACACCCTCAAGCCCAACTGCCAAAATTTGAACCATCAATATTGCATAAAACTCAAATAGAGATAGCTTCAACACTAATTTCATTGTATATTAAGACCATCTTTAACCCAGCTCTATGTGCCAGGATGGAGATGACAATCTGTCTCATATATATGCTGCGCCATTCAAGAGTGGTGAACAGTGCGCGTGCTGAGTTTAGCGCACACTGTTCACCTGTGCGAGAATTTTTTTAAATTATTATTTATGTTATACTTTGTAATCATTTTTTGTTTAAATTGTAATACTTTTAGGTTTAATAATTAAATTATAATATTTTTAGGATGGATAATTAATTAATTGTAATTCTTAAATTGAACAATTAAATTATAATATTTGTAATTGAATAATTAAATATAATTTTTGTTTAAATCATAAATAATATATTGCAATAATTTAAATTATAACTAAAATACTACAACATACATTGCAATGCATAAAATACATCAAAAATAATAATTGAACATCCTAATAATTTAAATACTAGAAATTATGCATCCTAGTAATTTAAATACTTGAATTGAAAATACTCTAATAATTAATAGTCTCTGAGATTGTTTTCTATTATGTATGATTTATCATTGTATTAAGAAATTTAAAATTATTATGTATGACATCATGTTATTAAATTTAATTTTATTCTATAATTAATATGTTATATTTAAATTAAAAACTAATTTATATTATTTGAAAATTAATAGTATAAAATAATAATAAATTATGTAATTATTAATTTTAAATCAATATAAAAATATATAATAAAAAATAAAAATAATATATGTAGCGCGAACTGTTGAAGATAAATTACAAATGTTGCGCTAAAGTAGTGCGAAAATTGTGCTACACTATCACAAACCATTTGAGATGCTCTAATAAGAGATTGGTTTGTGCTGATCTAATGTGTCAGCTTGAAGTTAATTTGAGGTTAATTTAATTGATGTGTCACCTTTTTAGGAGTTTACTTTTATGTGTGACTATTGTGACAAGCAAGGACGAAAATATCGGTATCGATGAAAATATTGGTACCTTAAATTTATGGATATATAGGTGGAAATATCGATATCGGTAAAAAAATAAAAATTTTATGAAAATTTTGTTAAAATAATGAAAATTTAACATGAAATTTTAGATAATGTTATTACTAGCCTTAATACATAAATTTAACCTAAAATCTCAACAAAATGAGAATTTTACGACAAACATATCAATATAATATACATAAAAAATATAAAATGATACAATAACTGTTCATAAATATTGAATATTTGACAATGAATACCAAAATGATGTCCTACAAGGCTTAAATATAAAGTTGTCAAACGATTTAACTCCAAAAATAAAGTTGAAACAACAAAAATTGAGTGACTCAACCATAAATTAAAAAAAAAAAATTAATCGATATTTTACCGATATTTTATCGATATTTTCATGATATTTCCCGATATTTTGTAAAATTTGAACTATAATTCATCGATATCGATATCGTTATATCCCGATATTTACCGATATTTTTGAAAAAAATTCGTTCCAGATGATATTCATATCGGGGGTGTCAAAAATCCGAAATATCGGTGAAATTTCTAGAAATTTTCATCCTTGGTGACAAGTAAATCATAAGTTTAAAAAATGTTAACATAATAACTAACAATGAATTTTAAAAATAAAATGTTGATTCTACTAATATATGAAGCAATTTTTTCAGCTTTATATATAATTCAGCATTAGTGTTATTTTATTATGATATTAATGGATTTATATTATATATATATATATATATATATGTTATTTCTATTATCTGTCTCTTTCCTATTCTAAAAGAGAGATCGACATTGCTCCACACTTTTGCTTCTTCCAATAGGTAGAGGCTGTTTCATTCTTGAAATTATTTTAATTTTTTTTTTTTTAGTGATTTACACAATAAAAAAAATCACTTCTTCCATGAAATACAATTATTGCAATTTTTTTTTTAAAAACTAGATTATTAGGTCATCAACACATAGAATTTTCATTATTTTAGTGTGATATTAAACACAATTAAAATTTTAAAATAGTTACTACCTCCGTCCCCCGAAAGTCTGCAGTACTTTTGGGGGCACGGTTTTTAAGAAAAAATGTAATGAGTAGAATGTGTAGGATGAAGATTGTGAGGTAGGAATTTTAAGGGTGGAGATTTAAAAGAATATTTTCATTTTGGGAATATGCAAACTTCTGTGGGACAAACTAAAAAGGAAAATATGGAAACTTTTGTGGGACAGATGTAGTATTAAATATGAAAATTTCAAATTAATGCGTGAAACATACTGTTAATTTTTAAAAAAATTTACCTTACATGATTTTTTAATGGGTGTTTAATTTTAGAGCCCTTTCTGATATCAAATGTATTTAATGCAATTTCTATTTCATAATTAGCATGCTACACCAATAAAAAGCATAATGAAAATAATTAGGACAGGAAAATGATATAGAATCAAAGTAAAAAAATGTTGAATTTATATAATCTATTTATCAAATAAAGATTAACGAAAATGATCGCATATGTACAAACTTATATGTTCACCGTAAATGTAATAATAACTATTTTTAAAAATTTGTTTATATATTATTATTATATTTGTGGATGATATATAAGTCTATGATCTTCGGTGAAGATAAGATTATTTTTGAGTGATTTACATATAAGTTTAAAAAAGTCACTATATTTATAAATAAGTTCAGTGTAAAAAAAAAGTGTTTTTATAAAAATATTATAAATCTATTTATAAATATAGTAATATTTTTTAACCGTAAATCACCTGTCATTTTTCTAAAGATTAAACTACCAACACCTAGTTGCAAAATGTGTGAGTTGGGCTCTATACACTCATAAATTATATAAATCCTTGCTATATTTGTTTCGGGCCCGACTATATACATCTCCAATTTTGTGAGATACACCTACATACATTATCAAATATCTATTTTACCTATTTAAAAAAATTAATTAATATATCAAATATCTATTTTACCTATTTTAATAAAATAAAATATAAATTTAAACATACATTAATTTTAATACATTCATAAAAAATAATTGTTAAATACATATTTTTCTTTATTTGCCTGTCACTGCCTTCCATCAATTCATTATTCGACATTACAAAATAAAAAAAAATATTGGTAGGGACTATAAAATTATTGCAGGGACTTATATATTAATTCGCATAATTTAGGGGAATTGTTGTGCGGTTGGGAAACTGGGAAAAGAAGAAGGTGGAGTTGATGGTTGAAAGAGATATATTAAAATAATTTGGGTATATAGTTTGAACCATTTGTTTCTTATCAATAGATTCTTAACATTTTTAACATCTAAAAGATACAAATGCCACGACTGTAAACAAATATTTTAGGCCCATATACTTAGTTACAAAAATGGGCCGGCATTGGTCTTTCGAAGGCTCAAAAGAAAAGAAAAAAGTACAGTTGGGCCCTTAAATTAGAAACTACTCTGTCTTTATATTTGTATTGGACAAATATATTTAAAAGAAAAATCTAACTATTCAACAACAACAAAAAATGGATGTTTATGCTTTTAAGTGTATAAGTGGTCAAATGTGAAAATATTTATATTGATTTTTCATTGTTTTTCAGGGTGTGAAGATAGAATTATGATGAATTAAAATAAAAAAAAATGTGAAGATAGTAATTGATTTTGTAAGACAAGTGTTGTTAACAAACTTATTTTCTTAAGAACTATAAAATATTTTTTTTCTCTAAATAGAAAAAAAAATGTTGTAAACGCGTAAATCGACATCAAAATGCATTTTTACCGAACTCGTCACAATATTTATAGTCCATACACTTTTGGGAAATTAAGATATAACGTTTATTTAGAACAACTACTTTGCTTTATTGAATTAAAAAAGATTAATTTTTTTATTTTACGTTTAATTCATGTGGCACCAATTCATGATATATATTATCACATAGAAAGAAATAGAACCAATTGTCTCATAAAAAATAATTATTTATCAATCTTATGTTGGAATTTGTGCTCCTCTAAAAGAACTTCGATTCGGTATATTACTCACCCAATTCCGATATTAGGTGAAAGAAAAATTGAGATTTTAAGTTTGTTGTAACAAATGAGAAATGAAAAAAAAGTGATCGAAAAGCTAAACCTTTGTCCCACATTGGGAAAATGTTATTTAGGAAGTGAGTATATATGAAGAAACTCATCCTTAGCTTGTAAGAAAGTCATGGGGTTATGTTCCTCCACACTCTACGCGTGTGCGCAGTGGGTTGCAAATCATGGCCGAATTTGACCTAAAACCCTCAAACTTGTGTGCGGAATAACAAGTGTTCCATTGATTCACTAAACACCTAAAATAAGGGACATATTTTATTTTAAAGAAATTGTGCTTTTCACGAGCCTTGATTTTCCTCTCATATTATTTATTATATTTCAGCTATTACGTGCTATTTTCCTTACATCTTATTCATTAAAATAAGCGTACTGGCCCTTTAGAAAAAAAAAAAAAGCACGTTTTAAGTGAAACTATCCAACTAATCAAAGTATAAACTCTTGAAAAACTATTTACAATTTACAAGTTTTTTATGTACGTGTTTTAAATGCAAGATTATTATTATTCAGATTAGTCTTGTATGCATTAGTTACACGGTGCAACTCAAGTTCATTTTTAAAAAGTTAAACAGTTTATAACAAAAAAGTTAAACAATTTACTACTGAAAAATGTATCTTTCATAGTTTAACTTTTCAATAGTAAACTGTTTAACTTTTTTAAAATGAATTAGAGTTGCACCGTATAACTGGTGCACAGGAGACTTACTCTTATTATTAAGAGCATGCGCGTTTGATATTTCAAAATTAATTGGCGAGGTTAAACTTGAGTGAATCAACAATTCTTTTTGCTAATTAATAAAGACAAATTTAAACCTACGACAAACTTTTTAGAGTAAATTGGGATGAATAGGTGAAAACATATAAAATATCAAATAGTTAAACAAACAAAAAACCCTAAAACATCACATAATTAAAAAGTTGAAGGAGTGTGTATAATAATAATTAACGATCAAGCACATTCTATTTGAATATATATATTTAAAACCAATTTTCAAACAAGTTCACAAAGTCGTATACACTTTCCAAGATCGTGCATCATGGAATGTACTATTTTTCAAAAGTTTTACCAAACATATATATTTTTTATTCAATGGTAGACACTCCATATAAAGAAATTAGATAGCACAAACTACACATAATTAAGGATATCGAACTATCTGCAAAAATGTTGAATTGACTTTAATAACATAGTGAACATATAGTGCTTTCAAAGATGAAAAATATAACTTGATTTACCCCTCACACCAATCTAACGAGTTGAGTCGAATCGGGTCATACCTATTAATTCTAACAAAATTATAAAAAATCTTATACATATGTACTATGAATTTAGAAAGTTGAGTTCGAACTAACACATGATTAATAAATTTAATATTTATGAACTCAAGTTGTCTAAATGAATTGAGTTAAGCTGAACTCAGCAGCTATTTCATTTTTTTTTTTACAGCTCTAACCATTTAAACTATACATTTTTCATATAAAACGAAAAAAGTTTCATTTAATAGTCGAACAAGTGCATTAACTCGTGAGAAGATCATTAACTCAAAGATTTAATATATCCATGATAAATTGATAATGCTTCAAATAAATCATAATGTAAAACAAAAAACAATAAATTGTACTGACTCTATTTTTATTTTTTTGGGTGCGACTAATTTTCATATGAGAGAAATATTTACAAGATTAAAAAATAACCTGTAATAATTTAAAATAAAGTATCAACAAATTATTCTTTTTTTTTATTTTTGAAAACTATTAAGCTTCAACAATTAAGTTGGAGAAATCATTAGACCCGTCAAAATGGATTGAGCCCGTTGGGCCAGCCCGCCCTCTCGCCCCGCCATAATAAATTGAGGGTTGGGCCAAGCATTTCCAAGCCCGTATAGAGGCGGGCCTAGATGGGCTGGCCCGTTTGGGTCGCGGGTTTGGCGGGTCGGCCCGCGGGTTGGGGCGGGCCAGCCCGCCAGTGTGTATATAGTATATATGTATTAATGTATATATATACACATTAATATATATACATATTATATGATATTTTAATTAATTTTTAAATTTAAAAATTTTATTATTCATTTTCTTAATTTTTTCCAAACAAAATAACAAATTATTGTGCTCCTCTCACAAAAAAAAAAGATTTTATGATGTAATAATTGATAAATTTTAAGAGACTCTATGGTTTGTGCTAAGTTTATGTCTTTAACATTATTGATTTATTTTGTGAATTTTATTTTATGAGATTTGTATTATATTTAACAAACTTTATTTTATGAGATTTGTGATTCGTTTGGCAAGATTTTTATACATTTATTATGTCACTATTTTATTTAATAAATTTAGTTGAAGTATATATTAGTTCATAAAATTTTCGAAAAATAAAAATAAAAATTGGGATGGCCCGCTGAAGCCCGCAACCCGCCATTAAATGGGTTGGGTTGGAATTTTTGCGGCCCGCCATATTTTCAGCCCGCCTTGCCCCGTACCGCCAAAAGGCAGGCTTTTGCGGGTTTAGGCCCGCCCCACCCCGCCGGCCCATTTTGACAGCTCAAGAAATCATGATTGTGATTTCGTATTGTGAAAGCTTTTTTTTTTAAATGAATAATTACAATTATAATATGATATTTGTAGTATGGATGAAGCCACTTCACAATCAGTGCAAATGATCAAACCCTCACATTTGCTGGGTATTCTACGTGTCTTTGTCGGAATGCCATAATCTATCTTATTTGCATGCGTAAATTATGGAATTATATATAAATGGGATATAGTTGTAAATTCATTTGATATTTTAATATTTGATGCATGGGGTAATCATTTTTTAAATTAAAAGAGACTATATATGTGAATGTGTCAAATGATTGCACCAGAAATATTTGATGCTTGGGGTGATCATTTTTAATCGAAAATTTACATATTGGTTCAAAAAAGTAATTATATTTACATATTAATTCACAATATTTGCAAAAAGTATAATTTTTTTTTCTGCACATAATTAATTTGTAAATTATTGTCAATTTTGTATTTTTTTCCTTTTTAATTTAATATTGCATTTCTTTTACATCCCAAGCACTCTTTTCATCTATAAATTCTGTTGATCAAATTGAAATGAAAATTTTCTCACGAAGAAAAAGAAGAAAGAAATTAAACTTGCAATTAGATACCAGGTTCTCTATTGCTCTATAAATTTCAATTCCTCCAATTAAAATGAACACGTATTCTTAAAAAAAGAGGAAATATTAGATTGAGGGCATTTTTTTTTACAGATGAAGAGAGGTGGATAAAAATAAATTTTTTTGAAAAAAAAAATAGAATTGCTTCGAGAGAATACGAGATGGTTTTTTATTTTTTTTAATTTAAAGTATTGGATCTTATACGATATTAATTATGGAATAGTAAAAGTAGAGTAAAATGACAAAATTAAGTGACAAAAAATCAACTCTCTTTTTTGGGTATGTGTGGACCATGCATGAAGAGGTTGGATAAGGCTGGTCCATTTTCTGCTTGCTAAGTAATGGATTTGGCATTCATTGTATTTTTCTTCGCAATTTATATATACAAGCATTTGAAAATTAATTTAAAATGAATTTTATATATGCCAAATTCATCAAGTTCATTCATTCTTCGCAATTTATATATAATAAAATCTCAACTTAAACTCCTCAGAGGAGAAATTTGTTTAATATATATATTACAAGCATTTCTTAATTCTTAGAACGTAATAACCGGGTTCCTCACTTGAGTGAGTGACTCAGGTTCGATTCCCTTTGGAAACGAATAGGAGGAAGATATAAGTGTATGAAGACTTGGTGTACTAACTTCTAACTACTAATCACTGACATTTACCGATTAATTTTTTTTTTGATATACACAATATTGGATTTGCATTCTATAATTATAAATATTTTATATTATGAATTTTCAATTTATAAATTTAATCGTATTAATGTTACATGTAGTAATGTTAATTTTATGCTTTATGGATAAATTTCACATAAAATTTGTGATAAAAATTCATGAAATGGAATGACATGTGAAAGATATGACAAATATATTATTACTATTTAAATAGTCTTATTATTTGAGAGTAAAATCGAGAATGGCTGTACAATATATCTTAGTTAAATTTTTTTAAAATATCAGTAAACACTTTTTCTTTTGAAATGATGTGTTGAAAAATATTATGAAATACTGTGGGATTCATTTATAAATAAAATATTATTTTCTTCGATTTAATTTAGATTGCTCATTTGACTTTTCAACTATTTTTTTATTTTTAAATTACACTTCATTCCACTAATAATTTTCATACAGAAATATATTCTTAGAGTTTTATTTACTTGAATTGATTAATATTCTTTAACAAAAAAAATTTATTTTATTCATTTAATTAATACTACAAATCATTTCCATCAATGAAAAATCAAAAAATCAAACAAGCAATCTAAATTGAATAGGAGGGAGGCAGAGAGCAATACTTTCTTAACTGTTATAGTCATAATTAAAATTGGAATCATATGACACTTTAATTTTTCTTGATCAACAGGTTTCAAATAAGAAGGTGTTCATGATTAATGGAGATGAGCATGATCAATCAATGGCAATTTTTGTATGAAAGATGTATATGACCTTCTAATTAGCCAACAACAAACAGTGACAATTGATGCAGAGAATGAGCTTGGATTTAACTTAATATGAAAAAGTTTTGCCCCTTTGAAAGTCATTGGTCATGCTTGGAAAATGCTTTGAGATAGACTACCGACCAAATCAAATTTGTTAAGAAAAAACGTTCTTGGTTTGAACTGATCCAAGGTGCACTTTTAAATCATGAAGACATTTTTTCTTTGAATGTCACATCTCTTACAAGTTACAAGGTATTGATGAAATGCTCTAGTTGATTTGGATCTCAACTATTTACGCTTTTGTACTTTCTCCAACTTTATTGCTCAAAGTCGTACTTTGAGAGATAAGATTGACAAAAAGATTGCTACTACTGTTTGACATTTGTGTGGTATGAGGATTATGAAAAGAAAGGAATGGGATAATTTTCAATGGTGCCGATTTTGCAATAGATAAAATTATGGAGGACATTACATTGAGATTGCATAATTGATTCTCTGCTAGGAATTTAGACTGTTGTAAATTTTCTTTTAATGATTGGTTGGTTAACTCGCGAATGTTTCTGAATTATTAATGTGTAATTCTACGTAAACCGATTGGGTATATCTTATACCCTTTAGTTGAATGGATTTTTCTCTACAAATAAAATCAAAATTGAAATAAGGGATCGTTGCAAAATGATACATTTTAAAGAATTATTTTTTCAATAAAATTCTATTATTAAATTCATATTTACTGTAGTATGCAAAAACTTTGTACCAATTTAAAAATAGTGCTTTAAAAATATACCAATCTAAAATTATTCATTGAAATAATTCTTCTACCGTTAGGAATCAATATCAATACTTATATACTCTTGGGTCATCAATATAATATCAAGTGAACACATATTTTTAAAAGAATCCATTAACAATGACTTTCAAGTTTTAGTTAGAGGATCTTGTAGAGTATCAGTTGTCGTGCAATTAAGCATAGAAATACCATGTGCAGATCAGTACAACTAAAACTTACAATCTAACATAACAAAATCATACAAATTAAATTGAAAACATAAAATAAAGACTATAAATTATTATAACTAAAATGTGCATATTAATACAATTGAAAAGTAACAAGCACACATACGAAACTTAATGTTATTTTTTGAGGAGCATCCATAACCCAAAAAGTATAGATATTATGTATGAGTGATTTTTGTGTGTACTCAATAATATAATATGTACTTGAATTTAAAAAGAATATATCTCAAGCAGTAATCATTAATACTTCAAGAAATAATTAGTAATATTCTAAAAAATGATTAGTATTACACCAAGAAATAATCAGTAATATAACAATTGTAGAACTCAAGGGGGCTAATGGCGCTTGGCGGTCAGTCGAGTGCCAAGCGCCTAGACTGCCTAGGTGATGACAAAGTTTTTTTCGTCCTTTTTATTTTTCTATTTTGATATTAATTTTTTTTCTAAACTTATATTAATAAAAATGTACATTATACGATAAATTATAAATTTAAGACATATTTAATAATCAAATATATTTTTTACAAAATGTAACTAGTCAACAAAATATTAAAAACAATGACAATACGACATTGTCCTACTTTTAGATGAAACACAAAAATAGCAAAATACATAGTACAAATAAATTATGAAACAGTTCATTTAAGTTTCTATTATTTAATTATAATTTTATCTTTTAACTTGAAATTAAAAAAAATTAAAAAAATAGTGATGGTTGTCTAGGCAGTTTCGGCGGCGCCAAATGTTTTTATAGATTTTTTTTTGGTGATTTGATCTAGAAACCGCCATTTACACCATTTAGTAAAAACTAAAAAGAAATAATCCCTCCGTCCCAGACCAATTTGCACACTTTCTATTTTGGGTTGTCTCAAACTAATTTTCACACTTCTTAAAAAGGAAACATCGATTTGCATGCACACTCACAAAACGTTCCACACATTTACCCATACACCACTACTTTATTTAAAAAATATATTTTCCTTAAACCGTGTGTCATCCCATGGGTGCAAATACCCCTGAGACGGAGGGAGTATAATTTATCGTGTTACTACATGTTTTGAAAAAAATTAAAATTAAATTAAAAATAAAAATACATAATTGCTTACAATTTGTGATTATATAAATATATGACTGATTAAAAAATATACAAATTTTAGTGGGGATATAACTTCAATATATAGTGGAGAACAATCCAAATAAAGGAAACGAGAACCTTCAATCAAATCAACTTTTTGATTGAACCTTGGCCAAAATAGAAAGTAGATAAGATAACTAAAAATCTCGTATATTTCGTGAAGGAAAGTCAACTTTTGTGCATTTTACCGTCCAATTTAAATATATTATTAAAAAATTATACTTTCTCTCTCAAACAAATTATTTTTCACTTTTTTTTTCACAATTTTTTTTTTTTTTTTTTTATTTGAAAACAACCCACACTCACAATAAAATGTTGGGTCACACAATACTTTTACTTTTCCTTATTTTATCTATAATTTCAATATAATACTACTTTTTATTAATCTCGTGTCCACAATAAAATGGGAAAAATATTCATGAACGGAAGAGTATTATTGATTATTGAAAAATTATATTATTAAAAATAATTTTTTTAATAATAATAAGTGTGACTTTCAATAGTATTTTATATAATTTCTTAAAAATACATATAAATTACACTGTGCACCTAGTGCATGAAAAAATAACACTTTTATATTTTCTATTCAACCTAAAACAATTAAGATATGACGATATATGTCCTCATTAATAAATAAATTATTTTCATAAAATAGTCAAGGATTTAATCTTAAATCTTCGATTCATAAAGTTATAATAAAAAATTAAAATTGTACATCGTAAATTAAAACATTTTATAAAATGAGAACACGTACATGCCGAAATTAAACTCATTCATATGTGAAAATTATTTCGATATTTTAAATGTATGAAGCTATGATATTTGAAAAGTCGTCAATTTTCACTAATGATGCAATTTGTTAATTTGAGTTATCAAATTATATATAGAGTAAGCCTCTTGTGTACCCGGTGCATCGTGCAATTCAAGTGTATTTTTAAAAAGTTATAGTATTATTTATTACTGAAAAGTTACACATGTTATTATTGAAAAGTTACACTATTAAAGATATATTTTTTAACAGTATTTTATATAATTTTTTAAAATTGAACTTGAGTTGCACGGTGCACCAAGTGCATACAATATATATATATATAACTATTAAACTTTCACTATGTTATAAACATAACAGAGAGAAATTTCAGTTAGGGTGCGATTGGTAGGTGAGATAAGAGTGAGATATGAACTTTTTTCAATGGTTTGTAACTGTTTTGGTACAATATATTAGAAATCTCCGACCCGTGAGCAATAACGGGTCAAAACTTCTTCTACCATTTTTTCTACACATTTTCACTGTTGAGTATGTACTATGAATCTCACCACATAGGTGTTATTACATATATTTTCGTAACAGTAACTCGTATAAGAAATTTCGCTAAGATTTTTTTGCTCAATATTAACACATATATTTCCTACCAAACACTAATAAAAAAATTAAATCATTAAAAAAAATATTAAATTATACCAACTACACCCTACCAAATAAGAATACAAAAATAATCTATTTTTAAATATTTACTACCAAACACTAAAATTTAATACAAATCTCACACTTAATAATTGAAATCTCACCACTACGTACTAATTTCCTACACACTAAGATAAACGGAATGATAATTTTATCATTTAAAATGTAAACACATTTTTTTTAGTGTGTACACAATTTTATCTTAATAAATAAATAGGGAATGGATTAGTGAAGGAATTGAGTGTAATTTTAAAGATTTCAAGGTTAATTTATAAATTAAAAAAGCTGCTATTCTTTCGTTATTATTATTTATTTTTTTAATTCTCAATTTTCTTGATCCTCCACTATCCATAATCATTAAGACCAATTGGTTTTGATTTTGTTTAGAAAATTATTATTATGACTCTGAATCAACTTGGATGAAAAAACACATGATGGAAGGCACACCTAGACGAAATCATTGAATTCCCACCTTCATTTTATTTACTAGCCCATAAAATCACATTTTTTTCTTCATCGTCTTTGTCATTTACTTATGTGTATCTCTTTTTGAGAGAGAGAGAGAGAGAGAGAGGGGTCATGAGGCTTTCAAGTTCTCAATCCAACACTTGTAAGTTGTAATGCTGCACACCCCACCATTCCCCTTATCAATAAGTACTTATTTGCAGAAAAAAATCTCATCTTTCGTTGTGTTTTGTCTCAGACAAAATTTCCCTGAGTTGAGTTGTTTTCTATCTTTCTCTTCATTAGAACCTGCACAAGCCCACTTGTAATGCAACCTTCACACGTCCATTTTTGAAGAGAGAGAGAGAGAGAGTGAGAGAGCATTCTCCTCACTTTTTACACTGGTTTAGTGTTTTCTTGAAGTGCAGGTGCCAGAAAAATGCTAGCATAAGCGTTAATGAGGCCAAAGTTGCAATCTTGAAGGTCTGAAGAAGAGGGGTTTGAGGGTTTCTACATCAGTTTAACTCTGTTTTAGCCCTAATTAGAAATGGGTTTTGGTGTTTATGGCTCTATCTTGGTTCTTGCATTGTTTTTCAGGCCTATAATTTCCCAAGAACTCAACACAGATGAGTCTTTTCTCGTTGAGTTCTTTCACAAAATGGGCCTAAACCCCTCCATAAACAACACCTTTTCTGGTTCAATCTGTTCATGGAAAGGAGTCTCTTGTGATGCTAATGGTGAAAATGTTATCAAGTTGGAAGCCTCAGGTTTTGGCTTATCTGGTGTAATTCCTGACTCCACCATTGGCAAACTTGTAAAACTTGAATTTTTGGATCTTAGTAATAACAAAATCACTGCCCTGCCTAATGATTTCTGGAGTTTAGGTTCACTCAAGAATCTCAATCTCTCACTTAACCAAATTTCAGGGATTATGCCTAGTAATATAGGCAATTTTGGTGAACTTCTAAGCTTAGACCTTTCTTTCAACGATTTCTCTGGTAGTATCCCTGAAGCAATAAGCTCCCTTCTCAGTTTACAATCTTTAAACCTCAGCCATAATAGGTTAGAATCAAGAATCCCCTTTGGGATGTTGAGATGTGGGGCTCTCGTTTCGATTGATCTTTCGTCGAACAAGCTCAATGATTCTCTTCCTAATGGCTTTGCTGCTGCATTCCCTGCTTTGAGATTCTTGAACATAGCTGGAAACAGTATTTCTGGCCGTGATTCAGATTTATCAGGGATGAAAATGATCAGATATGTCAATATTTCCAGGAATCTGTTTAAGGGTTCTGTTGTTGGTGTTTTTGAAGGGCCGGTAGAGGTGATTGATTTGAGCAGAAACCAGTTTCAAGGCCACATTGCTCAGGTAAACTTCAGTTCCACCTTTAATTGGTCGAATTTGCTGCATTTGGATATCTCAGAAAATTATTTAAGTGGGGTGTTTTCTACTGGTTTTAGTCATGCTCCCAATCTTAAACACCTTAATCTTGCACAAAACAGGTTTAGTAAGCAAAAATTCTTGCAAATTGATGTTCTTTCCAGTTTAGAGTATCTGAATCTGTCTGGAACTAATTTGATTGGTGAAATTCCTAGTAATATCTCACATTTGAGTAACTTGAGAGCTCTTGATCTGTCTAAAAACCACCTTAGTAGCCATTTACCTCCGATTTTCGCCCCTAGCCTTCAAGTTCTTGACCTTTCTCACAATGAGCTAACCGGACAGATTCCGTTACTGCTCTTGCAAGAACTCCATGAGATGGAGAGGTTCAACTTCTCTTACAACAACCTTAGTTTTTGCACATCACAATTTGCAACGGAGATTCTCCGAACAGCTTTTATAGGGTCAGTGAACAGCTGTCCTATTGCTGCTAATCCAGCCTTTTTCAAAAGCAATGCTTCAAAGCATAGAGGGCTTAAGCTAGAGGTAGCTCTATCTCTCTCGGTTATATTTGTCCTCGTGGGGTTGCTCTTTTTAGCCTTCGGATGTAGACGGAAAACATCAATGTGGGCAGCCAAACAGAGTCTTAGCAAGGAAGAACAACAGACCATCTCAGGACCCTTCTCGTTCCACACGGATTCAACCACTTGGGTAGCTGATGTGAAGCAAGCCACATCAGTCCCTGTGGTGATTTTTCAGAAACCGTTGCTAAATTTCACGTTCGCTGATCTTTTATCCGCGACTAATCACTTTGATCAAGGTACATTGTTAGCTGAAGGGAGATTCGGGCCCGTTTATGGTGGAATTTTGCCCGGAGGAATCCGTGTTGCTGTTAAGGTCATGGTGCATGGTTCCACCATGACAGATCAAGAAGCTGCTCGAGAACTCGAGTATCTTGGCCGTATTAAGCACCCGAATCTCGTCCCCCTAACTGGCTACTGCTTAGCTGGGGATCAGAGGATTGCTCTCTATGAATACATGGAAAATGGAAATCTAGATAACTTGCTTCATGACTTGCCTCTTGGTGTTCAGACTACGGAAGATTGGGAAGACGAAAGGCCCGGGATACAGAATGACAGGCCTGAAGAGACACTCCTAACTTGGAGATTTAGGCACAAAATTGGGCTTGGGACGGCCCGAGCACTTGCGTTTCTCCACCATGGCTGCTC
The DNA here is from genome assembly GCA_026898435.1 of Prunella vulgaris. Taxonomy (NCBI): domain Eukaryota; kingdom Viridiplantae; phylum Streptophyta; class Magnoliopsida; order Lamiales; family Lamiaceae; genus Prunella; species Prunella vulgaris. Next base: position 395,552 of record JAPKLY010000282.1, on the reverse strand, counting down.
GCCTCCAATCATTCATAGAGACGTTAAAGCTAGCAGTGTTTATCTTGACTTTAACTTGGAGCCGAGATTATCTGACTTTGGACTAGCAAAGATTTTCGGGAATGGAATTGAGGACGAGAATGCTCGTGGATCGCCTGGATACATCCCGCCTGAGTTTCTTAGCCCCGAAACAAGCTCCCCTGGAGCCTTAACACCAAAATCTGATGTGTATGGATTTGGTGTGATTCTTTTTGTGCTGATCACGGGTAAAAAAACCGTTGATGATGATTATTTAGATGAACGGGACGTGGATCTAGTGAGTTGGGTGAGAGGGTTACTAAGGAAGAACGAAGGATCGAGAGCCATTGATCCCAAGATCCGTGGAACTGGTTCAGATGCTAAAATAGTCGAGGCCTTGAAGATCGGTTACTTGTGCACAGCTGATACGCCGTCCAAGCGGCCCACCATGCATCAGGTGGTTGGATTACTCAAGGATTTGGAACCAATCACACAGGATTGATGAAGATAGTGGATAGGAATATGGTCAGTTGCTAGGTTGTTATTGTTTTTGTTCTTTGAATTTCATAAGCTTTAAAGCCGTTGTAAGAAGATTGAATCGAGCAGCTCGACTTTTGTTTGTGAGTTGTCGACGTTTCTTGTTCGCCATACTTGTAATCTTGGCCACATTGTCTAATTTATACACATTGGTTTGATGGACTTGGCTCTATCTTTCTTGATTCATGCAAGTTTTCCTGTTTATATTTTTTTTGTCAAATGTTACAATCTTGGACAAGAGTCCTCAACTTGTCTTAGGGACTTTGAATATCAACTTTCCAACAAGCTTGGATACACTTGTTTGATCAAATATAAAGGAGGGGGATTGCAGTCGATTGGCCTGCATTCATACTGATTCATAGCATTCGACTTTTCAACGAACCACGTGTCATAACATGTGGTTCGTTGAAAAGTCGAACGCTATGAATCAGTTTCATCGTAAAATTCAAATGTATTTTGGCTGTATTTTGGGATTGTGGGAATTCTGAGTGTGACTCTGGTTTGCTCTTTAGAACTGAGTATTGGTGGTATAAATGTTTTAGTTGAAAGCTTATGGGAAGGTAGATGGAAATTAGATTAATAATAATTCTTTTGTAAATTAATTTTGGTGTACAATTTAAAATAGTATTAATATTTTTATACAATGTCATTATATAATTAATACATATCAGTATAAAAGTTAATATTATTAAAAAGAGTTTTTGGTACTTTTGGCCTCACAGAACATGTACTCCCTCTATCTTTAGGAATTTGCATCCTACGAAATGACATATTTTATAAGAAAAAAATATTTTATAGATAAAGTAGTGGTATATGGGTAAATAAGTATTTTTTTTGTGAGTGTTGTCGATGTTTTCTATTTTAGTAGTGTGCAAATTTGTGCGGGACGTTCAAAAGAGAAAAGTGTGCACATTTATGTGAGACTGGGGGAGTATTATTTTAGAAATGGTCTCAAACATTTCACTATTGGTCCCATATAATTTTTTTTCTTGTACTAGTACCAAATGTTACAAAATTTGAAGATTTGATCCCAAAAGTAAGAAATCCATATAAATGAGTAAAACTACAACGCAAGATGGAACATCAATTATAACAAAATAAGATAAGCTAAAAATCAATTAATGAGTAAATCTCTTGTGCAGCAGGTGCACCGTGCAATTCAAGTATATTTTTAAAAAGTTACACCATTTATTATTGAAAAATTATACCATTAAAGATACACTTTTTAGTAATAATATGTGTAACTTTTCAGTAGTATTTTGTATAATTTTTTAAAAATAAATTTGAATTGCACGATGCACCTGATGCATGCAATACTAAGGCTCAATTAAAATGAGTGACATTTTTAGGGGAGTTGGAGTTGTTCATATGAATGATAACACAAGATATACCTACTAAATTAAACCATCTTTATTGATCTCCATTCATCATTGTTGCACACACATTTAACTTTGTTTAAGAAATAAGAAAAATGACAATAAAACCATTGCCCCAATTATGATTTAGGTCCAACAGCAGTATTTAATTAGATCCAGTTCTATGCATACATCATCACTGCATGTGATTACACAATTGAAAAACACATTAACCACCACCATTGAATAAAACATGCATGGATATTTAAGGGATCCTTTTTGATATAAAATAGTGACATATGACTAAATATGTGCATAGTTTTATGAGTATGCTCGTAATTTTTTTTTTAAAGTAATGCACAAATTTTTGTGAGTCATCCAAATAAAAAAAATGTGCAAATTTAAGTGAAATGAGGTGAGTGTTATTTTGAGTGAAACAATCAATACTTATAAAATAGCGCTTTCTCTGTCCATCAAAATTGTGTACACCACCAAAAAATTGTCTATTCACAAATGACATTTATCTCTAGCCTCCACTTTATTCATAATGAATCTCATAATATTCTTATTTTATTTAGTAAATCCACTTATGCATGAACATTAAGACACAATTTTGGTGGATAGAACTAGTATATATGTTAAAAATTAAATTTTGGTGAGTGGAAATAGTATGTTTAAATGAAATAATTAATTTTTGGAAAAAATATAAAATGATTCATAAAATTAACACTAATTACAAATTGGTTCTGTGCAGAAAAAAAATATACACTTCTGTACACAAAAATATTATATTTTCGTGCAAATATTGTGAACCAATTTGTAAATATAGTAACTTTTAAAAACTAATATATAAATGCCCCTTCACTTTTATATTAAAATACACACTAAATAGACTTTTGCTAATTCTGAATTGTTTGTAAAATAGTTTTATCATACGCATGATTTGCAAATATTTATATATGATTGAACGCATGTATTTAGCACATGATAATTGGTTAAAGGTCAGATGTGGGGGGATAGGTTCCCATTCATATAATGATGCAAGAGACCTTAATTAATTATTTTATTAGTAATTATAATAAAACACACTCATATGGTTGCTTGTAAGATCATGTTTCTAATCTTATTATTCAATTAAGTCATTCCCTTTTTTAATGTTGGATTCTTTTGACTGCCTGAAATGATAGAGCATAAAGAGCACTTGATTTCTAATACCTTCCATTGATCAAAATCCAATTAAAAAAATTATACTCCCTCGACGGCACATTTTTTAAGAAAAATATATTTTATATATAAAGTAGTGGCATATGGATAAATATGTGTATAGGTTTATGAGTGTGCACGTAAATTAATGTTTTTTCTTTTAGCAGTGTGTAAATTTGTATGGAATGTCCAAATAAGGAAAGTGCGCAAATTTCTATGAGACGGAGGGAATATATAGTATAAATCTGACTCAAATTTCTAAATAAAATGAAATAAAAGTGCAGGTTTGTAAAGTTGTTTGGAAGCAAGAAAAATGGGCTGCAGCACTAAGTTGAAGCTTCAAATGCCAACTTATAATGTGCCTCCCACTAACTAAAGTAACTAATGAATCTATGAGAGTTATCTCTTCTAAAAAAAATTGACGTGTTAAATTCCTAGTTTTATTTTTCTAAAAGTTATATAATTAAGGAAATCTTTCAATATGTATGCTCACAATTTATTTATTGTTTAGAACCTTGCACATATTTATCTCCACCCAAATTAAAGCTAACAATACTTAATTTCTAACACAAATAAAATAATTATGAATGACGAAGATTGTTAGAAAAAAAAAATTAAGATTGAGGTTCAACATAATTCGACGTCTCAAATCAAGGTGAGAGATATACATATATAAATCTCCCAAGTAGGATTGTAAACGAATCGAATCGAATATCATAATTTTGTATTTGTATTTGAATAATAATCTAATCGAATATTTATATAAACGAATTCGAATAATAAAATTTCGAATACGAATATCATAATTCGAATACGAATACCTAATCGAACCAAAAATATTTAATTCATTTACAACCCTCGAGCGAGAGTTTGAAATATAGGTGCATATGGTATCTAGATTATTATCTAATGAGCTTACATCCTTAAAATAATAATAATTATAGTAGCCATAAATTTCTAATAATCAATAATCTTAAAATAATAATAATAATAGCAATAATTATACTAACTATTATCATTATAATATTTATAAAAAAATATTTAATCGAATATTTACGAATATTGAATCGAATATCATTATTTTGTATCCGTATTTGAATAATAATCGAATCGAATCGAATATTTGTAATCGAATTCGAATCATAAAATTAATTTCGAATACGAATATCAAAATTCGAATACGAATACCGAATCGAATCAAAATTATTTGATTCGTTTACAACCCTACTTCCAAGGGCACAAAAAAATCGGATTAATTTATAAATAACCTAACATGGCAAAGTTATGTATGAAAATAGTTCATGATAAGCTTATCATGAATAAAGTTTTAAAGTATCAATTTAACCCGGTGTATCAAAAATCTCATCAGGTGTATCAAAAATTGAGGTCAATAAAATTTATATATATTGACCTCAACTTTTGATACGCCTGATGAATATTTTGATACAGTACTGAAGCAATTTCATGATAAGTTTATCATGAACTATTTTCATATAATACCTACTCACCTAACATACAAAAAAAATTGTCACACAATTTAAAATTATTTTTTTATAGCCAATTGAATATGTTTTTACCATTATATACATTCTTATGAAGTCAATTAAAAAATAGAGAAAATGGTGGTGAGAACTGAATTAAATAGGGTTATAAAATTTAAAATGTGATATTACGATGATATGAGCATAGAATTGATGGTATGATTTGAATTGTACAAGTTTTACATTCGATGATATGAGCTTGAAAATGAGGTAATCCCTCAGTTCCACTATATGTTGCTCATTTGTCTTTTTTATTTTTTTTTAAAATTAATATTCACTTTTTAATTATTATTTTCAATACATTTTATATTATTCTAATTACTTTTTCACTTTTTACCATCACATCACATCACATATACTATATTAATATTTTAATGCACTTTTTAATATTAGTGCATAAAAATTGTGAGCAACTTATAAGTGTTGGGGGAGTATAATTTATAAACTTAAAAACAATGATAGAAGGTGAATAAAATGTTGGTAAGAGCTTATTATAAATAATGAATTAAATCATGGTTCGAGCTTGTATATATATGATTTAAAAAAATATGTTAAAGGTAAAATTTGATATTTTATGCTAGCTGTTTAAATATTTATTTTGCTCACAAAATATATGCATTTTCTTAGTACGTCATTAGTATTTTTATTTTTAATTTTATGTATAAGTAGTATATAAGATTGGTGATAATAAAGTTGGTTGATTGTGAGATCCTATTTGCATCATTAGAGCACTAAGCAAAGAAAATATTAATTAATTTGTTTCAATTAAATATTTGAAAATGCGACTTCAACACCCATCATTATGGCTGAAACAACGTCAAGGCGAAGCCACTTTATGTGGAATATTAGTTAAAAGTATTTAGATGGCAGTTGGTAGAATTAATCATGATGACAACATCACAAGTTCAATGGATTATGTTGTGATTTTGTGTTGTAAATTATATATATATATATACATATATATATTTATTTATTTTTATTTTTATTTTCAAAGAGAGGAAATTCTCCTGTCATTGGGGAACAACTTTGGTTAAAAAAAATTCGAAATTAGCATCAGCTAAACTCGATGAGTCCCATGAAAATGGAAGATGTTAACTCACCATACTTGATAAGGAGTAATGAAGTTTAATATAAGTTAATCATTGTTATAGTAGTTTTTATCGAGTAATAAGGTACTCCTCTCATTTCATTGTGGACACATGATTTAATAAAAAGTAGTATTATATTAAAATGATAGATAAAGTAAGAAAAAAGTAAAAGTATTGTGAGACCCAAAATTTTATTGTGGGTGTGGGTTGTTTTCAAATAAGAAAATGAGAAAAAAATTGTGGATAAACAAAAAAAAAGTAAAAAGTAATTTAATGGACAGAGAGAATATTTGGTTCGTGGCTAGTGACTGATCTACAAATATAAATAATATGAATAAAATAAAGAATAAGGGGTTTCTTTGCTCTTCCTACAAAAATGGGTGTTATAGATGATACCTCCTTGCAATGAGGATGGAGGCCTGATGATTTATTGGGCCTAAAAGTTATCTTAATCCTTTAATTTAGTATTGAGTTATAACTTATAAATATGGATCTATTATGTACTTTACATTAAATATCTTTATTTTATTAGTATATTAATATTTTTTTTATTATTAACCTTTGATCTTGTTGGATCCACATACTATGTGATAATTAACATGTTAATAATGAGTTGTTCTGCCGTGCATCGGGGTGTATGGCATGCACCTCTCAATTTTGACTTTTCCAATACAATTTTAACACTGCCAATCTCGATTTTGATCACTTTGCCGCCAACGCCCAGCTTACCACTAAACTACCAATAATAATCAATAACTAACTACCAATAAACGAGTGAATATAGATAAGGAGAAATGATATTAGAAAAATCAATAGCCTTATAATGCATAATTTAAATTCTAAAATAGTATCAGAATTGAGAACAAGTAGTAATATGAGCATCTTATTAAAATTTCAAATTCAAGACATTGACAGATTCAAAATCAAGAAGAGCATAAAGCATCATCCCTAGTATTTCTTATTTCTTATTTATTTATTTATAAATTATTTTTGAGTATTATAAATTATTCTTTATATATAATTAACTTGTTCTTCAAGTATTACAAATTTATTCTTGGGGTATATTGGTGAATTGTTTTTGGGTATTGTTGAATATTGAATGGGGTATTGCTCAATTGTTCTTCAGGTATTCCTGAATTGTTCTTCGGGTATTATAACTTGTTCTTTGAATATCACTCATTTACTAATGATTCATTTATAAACCTGATGGCCATGACTTCCTGGAAATTTGATGATCTCAAGAATTCATCGGTTATATATCAAAGTAATTTTCTATGCTACAGGTTAGATATCAAAGTAATTAATTTGTCAATTAAGATAATTAATGAACGCTTCACAAGGAAGAAAATAAGCTTCTGTATACATTGATATACATAAAGATCAACAACACTCACAGGCATCATGATATACAATAACATGTCCATTTGCATGAGATCAAGACGTTCATAAATCAACTCTATGCTCAAAACATATGCAATATTAACATATTGCATGTTAAGGTATTAGAAATTAAATTACCCTTAGTCCCATCCCATCCTAGAGTAATTAATTTATTTAAATTGGTAGCTGTTATAAGGTTTCTCATTATCAATACCCCAAGAGTAATTATTAATACCCGAAGAACATTTTAGTTATACCCGAAGAACAACTTAGTTATACCCCAAGAATAACTTTTTAATACCCCAAGAACAAATTGGAATACCTGAAGAACAACTTAGTTATACCTCAAGAACAACTCCTTAATACCTCAAGAACAATTCTTTTCCATACCCAAAAACAACTTGTTATTCCTGCCTTTTGTGAACTTTATTGACATCCTTTTTTTTTGGTATTAATTTCATAACCCAGTTAAAAATTAAAATTAAAATACTTGTGTATTTTCTTTCTTGCCCCAGTGGCTCTAATGAAATAATTTTCTATGCTACAGGTTAGATATCAAAGTAATTAATTTGTCAATTAAGATAATGAACGCTTCACAAGGAAGAAAATAAGCTTCTGTATACATTGATATACATAAAGATCAGTAGCACTCACAGGCATCATAATATACAATAACATGTTCATTTGCATGAGATCAAGACGTTCATAAATCAACTCTATGCTCAAAACATCTGCAATATTAACATATTGCATGTTAAGGTATTAGAAATTAAATTACCTGTAGTCCCATCCTAGAGTAATTAATTTGTTTATAAGGTTTCTCATTATCAATACCCCAAGAGTAATTATTAATACCCGAAGAACATTTTAGTTATACCCCAAGAACAACTCTTTAATACCCCAAGAACAAATCTTTGCAACACCCCAAGAACAACTTGTTATACCCAAAAACACACAGTGCGGCATGTACTGTGTGTTTCTGGAAATATCAAATTAAATTCAAAATTAAAATAAAATCAAGGTGCATAGTATGCACACGTGTGCATACTAGAATTTGCGGTTAATAATTGTTCTTAAGATCAGGATTCAGACTTTAATTGAAGCTTGATCTTGACTCTTGCATTATCAAAAATATACTCCCTCCGTCCCGAAACTACTTTCATAGTAATTTCGGGCACGGGAATTAAGAAAAAGTAAGTATGTGAGTGTAACTGTAAAGTTAAATAATAAAATAAGAAAAATTATACTTTATTGACTTTTGTGAGTGTAAAAAGTTTCATTTTTAGATGTGTGAAAGAAGAGTTGGACGTCCAAATAAGAAAAATGTGAAAGTAGTTTTGAGACGGAGGGAGTATTATTTATTGTGCTTATGAGTCACTCTCTTTGCCCCCTCCCCCAGCCTGCAGATAGGATAGCCCGGGTGTCCCAGAGAGTCCTCAGAGATTAGGGCCTTGATCGAGGTATCTTTGATTTCAGTAAAACCTATATAAATTAATAACCTTGAGACCATAATTTTTATTTATTTAGAGAGATATTAATTAGTATATCGCTAAATTTATATTTTATTAATTAAAAAGAGACCATTTAAATTCAACAAATTTAGTGAATTTATATATGTTTCATTGATTCTATTTTTTAACGCATCATCCAATTTTTTGTAACCAATTAAATATATTCATGTATAATATCAAATTATCAATTCATTGTATACAATTAATTGTTATATTTATGGACGCATGCATTAATTCATCAGAATTACTTAAATATACATGTTTGCATTAATTTGTTGCAATTAAATAACTAATGTAGTCAATCAGTATATTCATGCATGATGAATGAAACATAAACTATATAAATATCAATATGGAAATAAAATAATTCATAACACTCAACCATGTCTTCTCATCTAAAAGACATTACAAAATTAACCATGAATGACCAAATGCGTAAAACATTATGTGAGTATATAAGAGAGACCATACCATTCCACATGCACTCAAAAAGAAGATTTACAAGATTGGGTTTATTAAAAATATCATTTGAAAGTTAGTCATCGGAGTACCTTTAAGCCAAGTTTGAAAAGAATGAGGATATATATTAAGAGACACAAGTCAACGAATTTTCCAGATATGGGGAAGGTTCTTTAAGAATAGTTTCTTCAGTACCTAGATCGAGTCAACATGATCCGGAGGGCTTATTTCGAGAAAACAAAGGATATAATGAAGCCTTAACACATTCCTGAACATCAATTTTCTCAAGGTTGGCTTGAAAATTTCAAGGTAATATATATATGATACTTCCTCAATTTCAAAATATATATGTCATTTTAGCATGTATCACGCATATTAAGGAATATTATTTTAACCAACAGCAATGCATTGTGAAATGAATAATTGAAGTTGATTGGGTGTTTTGGGGAAAACAAAATCTAAAATGACATATATTATGACAAAAGTATAAAAAGCTAAAGTGACATATATTTTGAAATGGAGGGAGTATTAAATCATTTCGTCATTTTGGAGAAAGTGATTCGATTAACATGCAGGACATAGAAATGAAACTGGAGGCTATAAGGGAGAAAATAAATCAAAACAAGTATGTTTTACAGGTTACAACTTGATCATCACCCTCTTGCAACTCGAGGAAGAAAACAAGATAATTAAAGGGAGTCTTACAATTGTTATTTGTTGAAACAAGGATGGTTCGGAAAAAATCCTTTATGGAAAATATGCAACATGAGCAACACCAATTGTCATTATCATGCCAACAAAAGGGCATGGAAGACTAGTGTGTTTTTTGATGAATATGTTCGCTGGTTTGATCACAAATGAATGGCAGAAAATTTTTGTTGATGCATGGTTAACAATTGTCTAGTATAGCCCATCCACAAACTATTGAAGGGTTACAGAATATTGAGTTATTTTTTGGCCACCTAATTATATGACATCAAAGATTCAATCATGTGATGCAGGAATATATAATTAGAGCTAGCTTTCAAGATGCATGCACTATCGTAAGAAATTCTACTGAATTGGGCTACCTAAGATTAATGTTTTAGTTGCCATCAATTTTGCAGTCTCCGCTTGAACAACCAATGTTTCTCAAGTGTCAATAACAAATTACTTTTGGCACTACAAAATCCGTTCAAATGAAGAAATCTCAAGTGAGACAAACTTTGAAGAAAGCCTACATGAGCTTGAGAATATATATATATGGTCAAGGATGTTGATTATCGCAATGAAATGGACGTCAACAAATTGGTGGACTATCTGGGTGAAAGAATGTTCAATGGTTCAAAGTTTAGAGGAAATTGTTGCTGATATATTGAAGATCCTACTAATGATGAAGCTGAAGATTATTCAATACCGTTTGAACCAGTCATGAGAAAATAGACTTCGAGCGTGACAACAACTCTTCACAATTTTTGTTGCAGCTAGAGAACTTGACACCTGAACTCTTGATTGAATTAGGGATGAAATCCAATTACATTTAAATTTTAAGAAAAATCAAGTAAAAATAGATTCATATTTTAGTAAATTACCATAATATTTATAATTGTAATATTTATAAATTACTTAATTTAGAGTTTTAATGGGACCTGAAATTTGTGAAGGGATTTTTTGAAACATTATTATCTTATTATCATATCGATTTTGATGATTTTTTACAAAGGCCCAATTCGGGATCAGAAGATTTTATTATCTTAGAGAGTTTATTAATTTATATTTTATTAATTTATAAAGGTTGTACTTGTTTCGGCGGCTAATTTAATTAAATTGAGTGAGCAGGGTTCAACCTTCCATCATGCTCTCGAGTTGATGATTTTTTAGTGCTCGCTGCTCGTTAAGAATCAGTGGCCGTAGGAAAGTGGTGCTCGTTGAGGAGTTTTATATTATTTAAAATGATTATGTATGCACTCGCTGAGAGGTGGGTCTCATTAAGAGACTTTGATACTCGTGGAGAGCTTAGTACTTAGTGCCTGCTTTCAACCTCTACTAAAAGTGCAGAAGCACTTATTTTTTTGAAAAAGTTGAGTCTTACCAACATAAAAAAATAAGTGCTTCTACACTTTTAATAGAGTTGAAAACATGTACTTAGTCTAGAATAACTTTGTACGTGCTCATCGAGAGGTGGACCTCGTCGAGAGACTTAGATGGTCGTGGAGACCTTAGTACTATGTGTTCATCGAAGGACCTCATTGAGAGACTTTGATAGTTGATACTCGTGGAAAGCCAAGTACTTAGTTTAGAATGACTTTGTACGTGCTCGTCGAGAGGTGGACCTCGTCGAGAGACTTTGATGCTCATGGAGAGTTTTTTCATGTGGTTGTCTTTTAAACAACCTTTAGCACTTTGAAGAACTTTATTTCGGTGTGACCAAGTGTTCATACTCATGCATTCGTGGTGGCCGTGCTGTCGAGATACGCAAAATATAATCCTTAACTCAACTCTACTAACTAGTAGCAATGACAAGCAAGAATCGATCCCACATGGAGCAGGAAATCAATTTGTGAATTTATTATATTAATTAAGAGTAATAAAGGGGGAGGGTTTGTTTGTAACTAACAAACTATCACTAAAAAAAAGAAATTAAAAGATAACAAAAGAAAATATAATTAAGACCAAGAAAGAGAAATAATATTTCAATCCTAACTTCAGTATCCCCACAATTTATATTATCTCAATTAATCCCATGACAGTCTTACTCCAATCTCAAATCTTTTCCCTAGAATAACGAGACGCTCAGTTAAACCGAATTAATTCTTAAGATTAGCTAGTTAAGAGACGCTTGTTAACTAACTCTATTTAATCAAACAACCCAATGAAACATTAACTAGATTTAATTTGATAAACGCATTCAAACACCAAATTATTAGAAAGACTGGATTGCAAAATACAAAACATTCGCTTCACATAACCCAGATCCGTATTTCCCCTAGTGAATGGTGCACTATTTGTTACTCGTGAATATATCCTATAACAATTACGGATTATAGTTTATATGTTTGGTTCGTAAGATAAAAGTATCTATCCGTAAAAAATATGCATGATTTTGACGGATATATACTTTTATCTTACGAACCAAATGAGCCCTAATTGTAGAATTCATTGTAAATTAAGTCATTACTAAATTAATTACAAAAATCCTTGAACATGCAATCAAGTAATACGTAAAACCCAAGATATGAAATAAAAACACGTCACAAGAAATTAATTAAAAAATAAAATAAATGAGTTCAACATCCTTAGAATTAAAATATAAAAAAGACTAGTCACAAATAGTCACGAAGCGTACGAAATATAAATTAGAAACCTTAAAAAAAAAAAAACTCAAAGTCTATGCGAATACTGGGCGCGGCTTCTCCTTTCTCCTAGGATTGCGACTCACGGCTTCCTTCTCTCTATCCCCGCGTACTTATCCAAGCTGCTCCCAAATCTCCCTCCTTGCTTTTACGATTCCCTTTCCTAATATATTTCCAAAATTTTTCATTTTTTCGAATTTTTTTCCCGAACACAGTACAAAAATGAATAAAATATTCAAAAAATTATGCCAAAAATTGGTAAAATTTAAAAAAAAAAAAAAAGGTGAACATTTAAAGGATAATGTATTTCTTAAAGTGGCTATTGTGAATAATCTGGGCCTTTTTTTATTTCACATGGCCCATTAACCAATCATTTTTTTTCAAGTATGGGCTACATTTCCACGGACTCATGCATGACATTAGACTTTGGGCCAATTTCCTCAATCAATTTAATTCGTCTCAAAATAAATTCCTGCAAGATCAAAAATTATAACAAAAGAATTTAATGTAGGATTTATTCCATTAACCTCGTATAAGTAAAAAGAAGGCATAATTTTAATATAATTAAGTACAATAAATTGTACTCAAATAGACTAAAAATTATGTATAAAATTCTACTTTATCACGTGGTCAACCATAATAAGGTCCGTGTCTGTTGAAATTTTATTAATTCCTTTTTATTTTGTATGTATATAAGATTTCTTTTTACTTTTAACTAAAATATAAAATAATTTATTTAAATAAAAGCTTAACCCAATAGTTTACTTCTTTTGAAAATTAATACTTGTGTGTTTGGAATCATTAAAAAAGTACAATATATCAATCATTTTTCAAATTGAAGAATATGAATGAAGAATAATTCAAAAGAATTAAAATAAACAACACATTTGAGTAATTATGATTAAAATATATATGCTTATTATTTATAAATAAATTACATTATATAAGAATGCAGCTGTTAGTGAAATAAAAGTTTTGCTGAAATTAATGTTCAGAAGCAGGAATTTTTATACATATAAAAATTATTGTTTCTACATGCATTTCAATGCAATAGTAATATTAGTAGCTACACAATCAACACATAGTATTATTTTTCACCCACATTTTAAGATCGAATTCTTTTTTTTTTTTAACTTTTATTTAACATACTATATATTAAAATAATATTTATTTTTTTATATTAATTTGAATTTATATTTCATGTAAAACTTGAAGTCCCTATTAGTTGAAAAATATAAATGAAATTTAATCATAAATATGAATTTTAACATTTAAACAATATTTTTTTAATATTAACTTATACGAGTTGGATACTTGGATTCAATATTTTTTTAAATATAAGTTTCATAAATTTTTATCATCAATTATCTTTATAATCATGATCAAGGTTGTAGAAGTCGAAAATTGATAACCATACATTTTTTGGCCACCTAGCGCCTAGCCCGCCTAGGCGTCTGCCTATTTTTTCTTTAAAAAGAAGAAGATAAAAATACAATTTTAGGCCGCCTAGAGGGAGTTTAGGGTTGTCTTGAACCGCCTAAAGGGTACCTAGGCCTGAAGACACCTAAAATTGTTGATTTTGCAGAAATCGGATCGGCTAGCACTTAGACCGATTTTTGCATCACTGATTGTGATGTATGTTACCATCTCATTAAAGTCGAGAGACTTTAATACTTATGGAGAGTTTAGTACTTAGTCTAAAATCATGGATGTAAATAGCGGTCGCCGAGACCGCCTAGGCGCTTGAAGGCCCTCGGCCTCCGACGCCAAGGTCAAATCGACGAGAAAAATCTGCTAACACATTTTGGCATTGCCGAGATCGTCTTGGCACCGCCTAAATGACCATTAATTTTTTTTTTCTAATTTTTATTTCAACTTAAAAGTTAGAACTAAAATTAAAAAATAAAAACTAATTTACTAAATTACTAAAAAATGAAAGTTTAATTGAACTACTTCATAATTTATTCGTTCTATGTCGTATTATGATAGTTTTTAGGGTCACTTGCATATTGGTTCAAAAAATTCACTATATTTACAAATTGGTTCAAAAAATTTGCACGGCAGCATATATTTTTTTTTGCACGGAAGCTCTCTTTTGCACGGGACCAATATGTAATTTTTGTTAATTTGTTGAACCATTTTATACTTTTCTCTTGTTTTTAATATTTTGTTGACTTTTTATATTTTGTGATAGTTATAAAATATGTTTTAAATTTATAACTTATCTATAATGTATATTTTTATTAATATATGTTTAGAAAAAAAATTAATATTAATTAAAAATAAAAAATAAAATAAAATTCTTTTGGCACCACCTAAGCGGTCTTGGCGCTTGGCAATACTCGACCGACAAGCGCCACTTTCACTCTTGTCTAAAATAACTTTGTTAGTGCACGTGGAGAGGTGCATTTCATTAAGAGACTTTAATGCGCATGGAGAGCTTTTTCATGTGGTTGCCTTTTAAATAACCTTTAAGCACTTTGAACAACTTTATTTTTATGCGATCAAATATTCGTACTCATGAATTTTTGGTCAATCATAATAAGGTTGGTGCCTGTTCAAAATTTATTAATTTTTTTGTATTTTGTATGTATAAGATTTTTTTAACTAAAATATTAAATAAAATTTTCAATAAATATTTATCCAGTACTTTACTTCTTATGAAAATCAATACTTGATTTGCGTGTTTGAAATCATTTAAAAAGTATGTATTAATAATTTTCTCAAATGGAAGAATATGAGTGAGGAAAAATTCAAAATAATTAAAAGAAGTAATATATCTGAGTGATTATGATTAAAATACATATGCTTATTATTTATAAATGAATTACGTTATATAAGAATGTAGTAGTGGTAAAATAAAAGTTTTTTGAAAGTAATTTTCAGAAGTAGGAATATATATATATATATATATATATATATATATATATATA
>JAPKLY010000282.1:339663-370022 GCA_026898435.1 Prunella vulgaris | reverse complement strand
TGATTTCAAGACTCACACACAATATTTAGGATTAGATTGTCTAATTGCTTCCCGTGGATTCGATATTATAACTTGGTCAGCTTACCACTACACGATCCTATACACTTGTAGGAAAGTGCATTTGTGTGCGAACACAAATCGCTAGTCATTGGTGATTTGAATTACTTTCTAGGTCTTCAAATCAAACAACTTAATGATGGAATTTTCTTTTCACAAAGTAAATATGCAAAGAATTTGGTTAAAAGATTTGGTTTAGAAAGTGCTAAACACATGAAAACTCCTATTGGATCATCTAAAAAATTGTCTAAAGATAATATTGGCAAAAATGTTGACCCAACATTATATAGATCGATGATAGGAAGTCTTTTATACCTAGCTGCTAGTAGACCAGACATTATGTTCAGTGTATGTTTATGTGCAAGATACCAAGCTGATCCAAAAGAGTCACATTTAAATGTCGTCAAAAGGATTATCAAATATGTTGCCGGCACATGTGATCTTGGTATTTGGTATAACAAAGATACTAACAATTCCTTGCTAGGTTATAGTGATGTTGATTAGGCAGGTGATATTGATGATAGAAAGAGCACGAGTGGAGGTTGTTTCTTCATGGGAAACAACTTAATCTCTTGGCATAGCAGGAAGCAAAATTGTGTTTCTCTATCTACGGCCGAGTTAGAATATATTGCAACAGGGAGTTGTTGTACTCAATTACTTTGGTTAAGAAAAATGTTTGATGATTATGGTTTAAATTGTGAAATACTCACTGTTATGTGTGATAACACTAGTGCAATTAGTATCTCAAAAAATCATGTGCAACATTCATTAACTAAGCATATTAGTATAAGACATCATTTTATTCGAGATCTTGTAGAGAAAGAAATTGTGAACTTAGAATATATTTCTACTGAAAAATAACTTGCGGACATTTTTACAAAAGCCCTTGATGACCAAAGATTTTCATCTCTTAAGAAATCTCTTGGTCTATGCACTATTAATTAAAATTATGACGAGTGTTGTAGCAAATGGTGACAACATTTGTGACAACATTTATTAGTTCTCATAATTTTTGACTAAGTATTTTTATATTTCAGTTACTTTATAACTTGATTAGATGTGTTATTATTTTCGAGCATACATGTTGGAACATTTGAAAGTCCTGGACACACATCTCTTAAATACCGTTAAAAAATATTCACTAAAAGATGCTAAATCACTGAGTAAATATGGGACACGGAGCTCGCGACTACGATGCTCTCTTTTAAAAGGTGACAAAAATTGCATCAATTTGTTCATAATCCATTGAGTAACTATGGGACACGGAGTTGACTACTACGATGCTCTCTTTTGAAAAGATGGATCAATATGAACTAAAATAGTGTTTTGTAAAAAAAAATTGGGGCAACACTAATGAAGCAAATTCATGTAAAATGCGTGTTGAGATGTGTGTGTGCCGACATATTTGACAACATTTGTTAGGGTACGAAAATTTGACTAAGTCTTTGATAGTTATTTATTTTCTGAATTTTAATTTTACTAAGTCTTAATTATGTGAATTAATTCTCTGAATTTATTTAATTAATTATGTGTAGTGTAATGGGTAGTTATTTAATTTTATTTCCTAAACTTCCCACTTCCTTATTTTTTGAAATGATGGGTGGTGTTTTACACCACCACATCACAATTATGGGTAGTGCTCTTCAAGCTGAAATTTTTTGAAAATAACTTCCAATTCATAACTCTATAAATTAGATCTCATTTTACATATCATTTTTGTCTTATATCAAATATTGCCTTAATTAATTCACGTGTTTGCATTAGATTGGAAAAAGGTATTATTTGTTCTTATGTGTTGTATCACTTCTTCTTCCTCATTTCATTTAAGTTTGAATTATTTTGTTTTGATTATTTTAATATTATTTCTCTTTCTTCTCTGATTTGATTAGATGGCGTCTCAAGACTCTGCTTCTTCACTTTCCTCTCAGTCGAAATCAAATCCAAAAACCCAAGAAAACCTTCTGAAACTCCTTGCTTCCATGGCTACCTCACCTAAAACCCAGAATACCCCCGAAAATGCTCAAGCATCGGCACCAACATCGCCGTCGATTACTATCGGCTCAACGGAAGTTCCGATTCCTGTTGTCCCTCAAACTCTTACCTTCACAAATCCTCTCTCAATCCAAGCCGAAATGGCTCCTTCTTCTTCCATAACTCCTATTGCTGTTGAATCGTCCAAACCCACACAAAAAGAACTTGAAACTTGTCCTATTGAAATCAAACTTCCAGCGGACGCGACAATGGATGACATGGTTGCTGCATACAATCAGCTCTGCCTTCAAACGACTACCCCTGTAATCGTTGTGGGGGAGAGTGTGATTGACTTAGAACCAGTGAAAAGAATGGCGCACCCAGAAGACTATGTCGATGAACGAGCTACAGAGGAAGAAGCAGACTCGGACATTGGGTCCAGCGACTCTAAAGGCTCCAGCGAATCTTTGCAACTGGGAGAACGGCTCCAAGAAGTTCGAAGTCGTGGCCCTGGAAAGACGACAGTTCTTAGAGGTAAACGAAGGGTTTTCTACAGGACAATGGGGAAAAGAGTTAACTATTCTGAGAAGAGGAGAAAAGTGCTTGAGGATGGGATTGCTTCTAACCCCATCAAAGTTTTTTGCCCGAATGAAGAACAAGAGGATTCCCCTGCTCCAGCTGGAAACAAAGAAAGCTCAGAAGAGACTGACTCCAGCATGAACATTCCTTTGAATCAGTACATAGCACAGAAAAGATCATCAAGTAAAGAGAAAGGGAAAGAAAATGCTGTCTTGCACGATGTTCCCGTAAATGCTGCTGAAGATGTTGCCTCTCCGATGGCAACATCAGGGTCTGATAGATCAGAAGATGATGAGGAACATTCTGAACAACACTCAGATTCATCTTATCAAGATAAAGAGGTTCAGGTACATTCTAACTCTGGTAATGATGATGATGATGCTAGGTCTGATAAGGATGAAGAGTATCATAATGTTGAAAGCAAGAGATTTAAGGAGATTAGGTCTAGGCTGTTGATTACTGAGAAGTTGATCAAAGTTTCTGATTTTGAAAAACTTGGGATGGTCAGATACTTGGATGATAGAATGCTGTTATACTCTGTGACATGTGATAAACCATATTTTGTTGAGTGGATTTATGAGTTTTATGGTAACTTGCATGCACATACTGGATGGGAAAACTCTAAGTTCTATGGCACTACTTGGTTTAGGAATGTGAGAATAATGTTGAATCCTAGAGTGATTAATGGTGTTCTGAAATTTAGAAATTGTGTTGAACCTGTAATTGAAGATATGAATGGTGTGATTTCTGTGCTGACTGGTGGTTTGGTATGTACTTGGGTGAATAGGCTTAGTGCTTCCAAGCTGACAAGTTTATTCTCTATCCTGCATAAGTTGGTTGTTTATAATTGGTTGCCTTCAACTAATACTACAATTTTGACAAAGGATAAAGTTGTCCTTTTGTACAAAATTCATATTAAACAGTTTGATTTGGGGAAACAATATTCAGAAATATGCTGAGCTATACTGGTCCTATCTCTGGGAAAGGGTTGCTACTCTACCCATGTTTGATCTCATTGTTGCTAGAAGATAAAGAATTTGTTAGGCCAGCAAATGAAACAATCAGTAGTTTTCAAGCCATCTTCAGAATCTCTCACACCTTGCTCAGTGGACCAAGGGTGATTGATGTTCCTTTGCCCGGTGTGAATCCAGCCAACACTGATCAGAACCAACCTTCTGCCTCACATGCTGCTGAACGTGTTGGCAACATTAATGCCAACATGTCACCTGGAGGATCCATTCTTTCTGTCCAACTAACTCCCTCTTATATTCTTGATCAAATTTCCTCTTTGCAGACCACAATTGATAATTTTTTGGCAAATGTGGAGGATTTGAAAATTAGAAAAGCATTTTGGGAGAATCTCCTTTCCACTCCAATAGGGGAAGTCGCTCCTGATGTTGATGTAAATGCTGAACGCACAAATTCTGGGGGAGTACAGTTACAGGACATGGAGGTTGATGTAGATCCAGAAGAACCAGGAAATGAAGTTGTTGCCGATAATGCTGTTCAAGATGATGCCAACATATTAAGGCAGACTGTTGCAGACACTGTTGTTGAGGTGGTTGTTGATGAGGTTGGGGTCACACAACCTATTCCTGATGATGTCCTGAATCCAGATGCAGTTGAACATCAAGATGATGTTCAAAGTTGAGCTTGTATGATGATGATGTTCGAAGTATGGGGGAGTTTGTGCCTGTCCTTGTTGTTGCAGCTGTTCCTTTACTTCATTTGAATTTTCATTATTATGCTGAGACTCTGTTTTTTTTTATTTTTAAAGTTGTTATATTGTTGATAGCCTAAAAACAGTTCTTAGATTATGCTATTCTTTTTCATGTTTTGCTAGGTCAAAAGCATTGTTTGTATGCTTTATGAACCTTCTCTATTTAGTTTTTAATTTATATGCTCTGATTTGTGTTTTGGTTTATAGTTATTCTTTTGGTCTATAAGCACCTTATGTTGTGTTTTATGTCCGGAAAACTTGTTTTGGTTGATAGTTAACCTTTTGGTCCATAAGCACCTTATGTTGTGCTTTATGTCCACAAAACTATCTTTTTACTTGCTTTATTTTATTTGGTTCGAATAAAATTTTTCATCACTTCGTTTGAGGAAAATTTTATCATTTCGTCTACATAACTCTGATCAATTTTAATCAAATTTATTTGATTATGATCAACATCAGTGTGTTGTAGTAGAAAGGCCAAATTGGGGGAGATTGTTGATGTTGACAAAAAATGTTATGCAATGTATTACCATCATTTTAGACAACATCAGAATTCGCCCTTTCTACTAACTTTCCTAATGATTTTTCCATGTTATGTTATTTGTCTAGGCATGGCAATTGAAGACGTGAAGATCCCAGAAGGTTCTAGAACGTCAGGCGGTTCCATTGCTTGAGTAGAGAGATACCCACTAACGTGGAAGTTATCATTATGGGCGGTTATTTTGAAGCCCACTACTTGGCTTCATCATGGAGTGGAGAACTCATTATTCACATCTATAAATAGAGCACCACTTCATCATTTCAAAGTATGACCGAAAAGTATAATTCAGAGTTGAACGGATCATGTGTCATTCACTAGATTCTAGGTTATACACGGTTCATCAGAATGTTGGGAACATTAGTCTCGGCATTGTTCACAACATTCATTGTTTGATCTAACAATCCGTTCGGCTGAATGTAGACGTGTTAGGTTTTGTTTAGGTCTATTCTTATAGGTCTTGTTTAGATCCTTGTGTGATCTTGTGTAGGTCTTGCGCGGCCTTGAATTTTGGTTTCTTGTGTAAACCTTGTATTTGTGTCACTACAAGTTATAGTGAAGTTTATCTGCTAGTGAGGCAGCATAGTCTATACATTTTGTATAGCCTATGAAAATTTTGATATCCCTTTGCAAAAGTGTGCGTTTAAGTCTTCCGCTGTGTAGTGTTGTCATTTATGTTGTTGACATTTTTAACAATACTTCTCAAAAATATTTTCAATCACACGAACCAGCACCTTCAGTAGCTACATGCATTTCAATGTGAATAATATTAGTTGCTACATAACAAACATATGAGTATTATTTTTACTCGCATTTTTTAAGCTCTAAATCTTTTGCATCTTAAACCTTTATTTAACACATCATACATTAAATCAATAATAATTTTTTTATATTTAATTTAAATTTATATTTCATGTAAAACTTGAAGCCCCTATTAGTTGGAAGAAAATAAATAAACTTCAAATCATAAATATGAATTTTAATGTTTCAATTTTTTTTATTAATATTAATTTATATGAGTTAGATTCAATTTTTTTTTTTAAATATGAGTTTCATAAAAGTTTATCATCAATTGTCTCTGTAATCGTGACACATGTTATTATAAAATTCATATATTAGAAAAAATGAATAGAAGATTAGTGAATATGTTGACCAAATAGAGTTAATTAAAAAAAATCTTAAAATTTTTATTACTGTGATGCATATAATTGTTTTTATGCTCGATTAAATTTTTGCAAAGACATTGTAACAAAAATTGGATATAATGACATTTTCTTAGGAGACGCATTTTTTTAACTAGCTATGGCAATTTATATACAGAGTAAACATTGTAGAAAAACTATAATTACTGCCATTTATAATGAACTATTTCAGAAAATGAATAAACGATCATAATATATACATATAAATTTTGATAATAAAAATTAAAAAGAAAATATAAATAACACGAAGAAAATAATTTTAACAACAATTAATATTATATTTATTTCATATTTATAACCCTTGCAAATGCATGGCTAATATATTAGCTTTTGACTAATATGATTATAGAATGGGCAACTTATTTTACTTCTGTCACACATAGGAAACCAATAAATGTTTTCATTGTATAAATAGGAGTTTGAATATGATAATGTTCATGTGACCCTAACCCATGAACCACACGTCTGCACACCGTTTTCGAATTTGAACTTCTCTATTAGTGAACCAGTTCCTATAAATAGCAGTGATGCAGAAATCAGCGTAGGCAGCCTCTTGCCGACCCGATTTCTGCAAAATCGGCAATTTTAGGCGTTTTCGGGTCTAGGCAGCCCAAATTTTATATTTTCATATTTAAAAAAAAAACTAGGCGGGTGGCGGCGCCAAAAAATGTCCAATTTCTGATTTCCGACTTCTACAACCTTGATAAATAGGTTATTCATGCGAGTTCATACTCTTGTATCATTGTTGTACCTCTATAATTAGTGGTGCTACTAATACAAATGTTCAAAATTATTTTACCTTTAAAGATAATACTCATAGCCTACGAGCACTAACCAGTGTGCATTTCGTTTTACCGGAAAAAGTCATCCTTGACTCGATTGTTCATATGGATCCTCTATTGGGCAAATCAGTAAATGCCTAAATGGTGCTGAAGAGTAAAACGCTGATGTAATATTAATATATATATATATATATATATATATATTAATATTACATCATATATATATTTTTTTTTGATTAAGTCATGATTTTTTTTTAATAAAAAAAGGAGGAATAGTTATTATACATTGCAGGATATCCACTTTCTCTATATTTTTATGTACACTATACATGCTTTTCCAACATTATGTTGATTATCGAACGGTTTTAACCATGATCGTAAATTGTTTACTCTGAAAATCCAACTAACATTTTCGAATATCAAATTTTGACTTGATAATAACATCTCTGACAAGTCCCAATGGAGAAACACTAAAAACTCTAATTTTGAAACAAACAAAAAAAACCCTAATTTTGAAACAAACAAAAAAAACCCTATTCTTAGAAGGGGTTTTGGAGGCGCATTAATGAAAAACATGGGAATGACAAATAAAAAAAAATTAAAAAAAATTTGAGAAAAGAGATACCAACACTTGGCTATGGACATAGAGGAATGAAAACAAGCATGCCCAGGAGGTGGGTGTGACCGTGTGAGTCGAAGGTGGAAAAAAAACAATATTTTACTATAGATTAAAAAAATAAATTATTTTTTTATGAATTTTAATTGCATAATTAAAATTATATGATTGATTAAATATTTTAACTTATATATAATATAATTTTTTATATTAAAAAATAATAATGATAAAAATTTTAATAAAATTAATAAATTAATTAATAAAATAAATTTAATTTATATATGTTTTGGTTGGTAAAAAAATACTTTATTTAAAAGTACAATACACTTATTTCTAATTAAAATTTATATTTTATTTAAATTAAATATCTATTATAATTCATTATTTATATAATGGGAGACTTACACCTAGGGCAGAATAGTATACTCAAATTACATATAATGCCACCTACTTTTAATTGTTACAACCAAGGTCAAAAAGCGTTTTTGTGTACCATTGAGATTATGTGTGTACTTGTGACTGAACAAGTGTACTATAATTCATTTAATTGTACCTCGTGTACTATTTGAGCAATTATTGCACTGACAAAAGCTGCGATTGATGTGACGTGTGTCACTGTTTACGTCACATCGTGTACTGTGCCGGTCACATCTCATTAGTACTTTGGTTATCAGCGATATTTGCCGATCATAATTCCGGTGATGTGTACTATCGATCATGCGTATGTACCATTGAATAAATTAGTGTACTATTAATTGTGTACCACAATGAATCGTATTGTACTAAAGTATTGCTTATTGTACTATTGCGTCCCTTTTCCGGCAACACATTTACATAATTTTTCGATGAAAACCGATAATATAAACTCACAAAAAATAGTGCAAAAAAAATAAAAATTCATTACAGAACCATTACAATCCAAGGATCAAATACATAATCAATACTAAAAAATTTCACACAAACCTCTGTTACAAATTAAAGAATGAAAATCACCAACACCATTGCACTTAAAAGAATGAAAATCACCAATCACAACCACAGTCGACAAAACACACCTACGTTGTCGCATCTGTCATTCTGCCGCTCAAACCCACTAGAAGTGTCTGCACTCAGACGCTAGATTGAAACCAATTTTCTTCACGTCGCCGGAAAGACCGCCGGTCATCTCCACCGCATCGAGGAGAAACCATCGCCTAAACCTCGCCTCTGTCCTCTTCACTGTAAGCCGCCACAAATCGAAGCACCACACAGCTAGTTGATCA
Source organism: Prunella vulgaris (assembly GCA_026898435.1). Lineage (NCBI taxonomy): Eukaryota > Viridiplantae > Streptophyta > Magnoliopsida > Lamiales > Lamiaceae > Prunella > Prunella vulgaris. The sequence continues at coordinate 361,295 of JAPKLY010000282.1, read as the reverse complement.
CAAACCTACCTCCCGTCTAAAAATCACGAACCCACCACCGACGCGCCCATGGTAGAGCTCGTCTTTTACCCTTTCCGCTTCACTCCGTTTCTTGTGGTAGCGCGTGGAATGAAACATGGGTTTCTTGGTGCGACTCACGACAGAAATCACGAACCCACCATGAAACCCCACCACCGACGCGCCCATGGTAGAGCTCATCTTTTACCCTTTCCGCTTCACTCCGTTTCTTGTAGTGGCGCGTGGAATGAAACATGTGTTTCTTGGTGCGACCCACGACGGAGCAACCCCCAAATTTTTCCGGCAGTGGAGAGAGAAGAGAGATAATGAAGAGAGAGATAAACTTGAGAGAAGAGAGAAAAGTATGAGAGAGGGAGTGGAGAGAGAAGAGAGAGAATTGGGAGATAAGAGAGAGATTAAAGAGAGAGAGAAACGTGAGGAAGAGAGAAGGAGTAATTCTTGAGATTTGGATTACTGAGATTTAGCAGAGATTTGGTCTTGGGAGTGATTTTGAAAAAGGAGGGGCCCTATTTGTGGTTAGAGGCAATAAACTAACCTTTATTGTTATTATCTCTTGTATATAATCTTATATCAGGCTCGACTCGTTAAGCTAGTCGAGTCGAGCCAAGCCTAGCTCGTTAAGCAAACGGGTATTTTTTTAAGCCCGACTCGACTCGTTTAACACATCGAGTCGAGTCGAGTTCACGAGCAGCTCGTTTATTTTAACAACAATAAAGCTAAAACTATCACCAATTCATCAGTATGAGTGATTTGAGAATATGAATTGTATTATTAAGTTAAATTTTATTATTTTATACCCTAAATTATACTTCCTCCGTCCACGATAAATGGTCCACGTTGCCTTAAACGGTCGTCCACAATAAATGGTCTACTTACCTAAAATGGAAAACTTACAATCATTATTTTTATTTTTTTATATACATATACTCACTTTTACCCATCACATCAAGTATTTTTTTAATAATTAAATATTTTTTTATACTAATACACTCACTTTTACACATCAACATCAACTTTTCTTAATAACCGTGAATTACCAAGGTAGTCCAATTTTTGTGGACGGAGGGAGTATCATATTTATAAAATAACCTCTATTTTTCGAGCCTACCGAGCCGAGCTCGTTAAGCAAACGAGTATTTTTTTGAGCTCGACTCGTTTAACACATCGAGTCGAGTCAAGTCGAGCCGAGCTCACGAGCAGCTCATTTATTTTAACAGCTTTAGCAATGATATATAATATCTAACCATTTATGAATTTGTGCTACAACTTAAATATTCAGAAAAATAAAGAAGCTATATATATATTTTTACATATAAGAAAAAGAAGAAATATTATATCAGCAATTTTTTCTTTCTCTAAACAGCTAAACAAAGAACCTAGAGTAAGAGAGATGTCGGACGAAGAGCATCAGTTTGAGTCGAAGGCCGACGCAGGTGCCTCCAAGACTTACCCTCAACAGGCTGGCACCATCCGCAAGAATGGCTACTTAGTCATAAAAGGCAGGCCTTGCAAGGTATAATTCCCCCTTTTGCCCTAAAAATTGTTTTTCTTTTTGGTGGGATTTTGTTCAATTGATTTAATTTATGCGAATTTGTTCTTAATCCGAATAGGGTTTGGGTTAATTTCCTCAGATCTTGCTGGGTTTTAGTGTTTTATGTTAGTTTTGATTCGCTTGATTGATTCTGTTTGTGTTGAATATTTTAAAGAGATTTATTTGTTTGAATCGCTTTGAAGTTTGATGTATCACGATTTTATATGGAAGTGGGGATTGGAGTAATACTTAATTGACTTTTCTTGCTAGTTTTAGAAATATCTAGGGATTACGAGTTCTTATTTGATTTTCAAAAAGGAGGATGTGTAACATCACCATATTTGTCTCTTATTTCTGGTGATTTAAGTATTACTTGATCGACTTCTCTTGCTTCGGGTGATATTTAGGGATTTCGATTTTTTATTATTTGATTTTTAAAGAAGGGTGTTGTAAAATCACCTTATTTGTCTCTTGTTATTAAATTTCTTGAATTTGTAAAGGGATTTGTTGATGGGGAGGGTAGTTTTATGGATTTTCTGAAACATGAAATAGATTACATATTTGTTTCTTCTGCAGTTTAACTCTTGATAGTCACAATACTGGCATATTCCGGAGTTCTGAGATAAATTATACGTTTTCCTCTAGAGATGGTCAATATATTCGATTATTTGTTATATATATGCTTCTGTTGTTTCCATAATTCAAAGAACATAGCATGCCTATTACTTGCAGTTTTGTTCTTTTTGAATTGTGATGGGATGGTTGGATACTCTGCATTAAGTCAATAATTATTAGTATTTGGGATTTGATTTCATAAACAAGTCACTGAATATGCTAAGCTTTTGGAGGAGAAACCTCAGATCTCCATGCTATATACTCCCTCAATAACTAAGACACTTAGTACAACTTTCATTTCGTTGGTTCTCTTGGTTAAAGTATGAAACTTTAAATGAACTTGTGTTGTTTTTATTTTTATTTTTTATTAAACCATGCTTATTGTCGAAAGAGTTTTGCCAAGTATTAGTATGTAATGATATGTATCATTTCGTAATTGAGCATGTATTGAACTCCCTTTTCTTTTATGCAATTGCTTATGTGGTTGTGTTTTGTTGGTACATATTTCACAAGAATCTATTGTTATAACTTATAACTCCAATATTGTTTTAGCAAAACAACTTAGTGATTTTCGACAAACTTGCTCTTTTCTCGCGGTCACATTGCGTGATTATGCTGTTGGTTTATGCTTCAACAGGTTGTTGAAGTTTCCACCTCAAAAACTGGGAAGCACGGGCATGCCAAGTGTCACTTTGTGGCAATCGATATTTTCAATGGCAAAAAGCTTGAAGATATTGTTCCATCCTCTCACAACTGTGACGTAATGTGCTTGTTGATTATTTCCATTTTCTTCCTAAAATTTTTTGCGGCAGATTTGGATATCAATCAATTCCAACTATATTTTTGCTGATGGTATTCCGGAATGTTGTCTCAGGTGCCTCATGTTAATCGTACTGATTATCAGCTAATTGACATCTCCGAAGATGGGTTTGTAAGTTACTTTCACCATATATTCCCTCCCTCTACGAAATTATTTCCCACTTTCCTTTTTTATTTGTCAACAAAACTTTTTCCCCTTTCTAATTTGGAACCAATCTACACCCACACAAAAAAGTTTAGGCCCCACAATATCTTTTCAATATAATACTAATTTTTATTAAATCTCGTGTTACTTCTCTAAGGGAAATAATTTCGTGGACGGGGGGATTATCATATTTTGTTGTTCTCCCTCATAAACTAGAGACTCGGAAGTACCACATTTTTACATCGCTTGTTTTAGCATCTATTTATTTCAACAATTATATAGCAAGTCATTATCACTTATCATGGCATCATGCTGATGTTTAGCCTTTAAGTCAACCATGTCAATAGTCTAAATAATTATTAATTGCGTGGGTTGTCATGCACTACCTACATTCTGCAAAAGTTTGCAGTACTTTTGAGTTTTGAAGTCACAATTTTTAAGAAAAAGTGTAATGAGTAAAATGTATATGATGAAAATTGTGAGTTAAAGATTTTGAGAGTATGCAAATTTTTTTGGGACAAACTAAAGAGGAAAATATGTAAACTTTTGAGGGACGAGGTAGTATCAACAATAAAACCTTCTAGTCTAATACGTATTTAAATGGTCTCATTCTTTGTTGTTTATATTGGACGTTTTCTATGTCTCGCTGTTATTTCAAATTTATTCAGTTCATATTCATTTTCTATCTTTCTCAACTTTGCCATTGAATTTCAATTTAAGCAGTGTTTTTAGAATGCTCACGCTAGTCAAGTTTCCTTACAAAAAAACTGAACTCTGTCTTGCAACTTTCAACTCTCATAATCACTCTATCTGTTTTTCTTAAATCGTTGATTTCTGAGATGTAGGTTTCCCTTCTGACCGATAATGGTAACACGAAAGATGATCTGAAGCTCCCAACTGATGACAGTCTGCTTAGCCAGGTGACTAGCTATATTGTATTTATGCGAGTAGTTTGTCTGTTGGAAAACTTTATTGAATATACTAAACATCAAGTTTCTGATTTATATTTTTTTTAGATTAAAAGTGGATTCGAGGAAGGAAAGGACCTTGTGGTGTCTGTTATGTCTGCAATGGGAGAAGAGCAGATATGTGGCCTGAAAGACATTGGTCCGAAGAATTAAATATGTTGCTTATCCTTGATATCTATAAAACCACTCCCAAGTATTCCTAGTACGATTGGTACAATGTGTGTTTCGTTAAACTTTATCTGGCTCCCAAGTGTTCCAAGTACGATTGCTACAATGTGTGTTTCTTTAAACTTTATTTGGCTTTCGGATGAAATCAATAGCGAATCTCAAACTTATATAGAGAGCTATGTCATTTCATATTTGATTTTTTGTTATTTACTTATGCTGCATATTTTTCCACATATGCTCGAGGTTGATTTAGTTACATTTCATAGTCTTGTTTTTAAGATCTTCTATGAGACTAATTTATAGCAGATATAATACTTTGGAGGCAAAAGCCAGCATTAAGTCAGTTATTTATCCCCATTTATCCCCAGAGTGATCTCTTATTCTTGTTTTTCTAGTTCTTATTCAAAGAATATAGAATGTAATTATTTATTCAAAAAATTGTAATGTTACTTGAAATAAAGTTTTCTTTCCGAGGGATTTGATTTTAAAATCTAAGAAGTTCCGGTAAAAAATCAAAATGACACATAGCATATATCCAGTGCTCATTTCATTGTGAAGTTTTCATATTGAAAATTTATTAATTTACTACAGGCCATTTTACTCACTTGAGTTTGCATTATAATTGTCAAGATTAAATATCATTTGAGAAGAATTTCTTTAAAAAATAATAGAGTACTTTAGATGTATTATTACTCCAATAGCAAGAGTAGTATATTTGTGAAATTTATTTATAGTATGAAATTTATATTATAAAATGTATTTTATGATATCATAAATGTACTTATTTATACAACTATATTTATTTATTGTACTATAATGTAAAATATGTATAGTATTCGTAAGTACAATTAATAGTATCAATAAATAAATTTTATGAAACTTCTTATAAATTTTTGTGAAAAGGCTATTCCAAAATTAAAGTAAGAAGCTTATTCTTTAAGTTTGACTTATATGCAATTATATATAGCTCATGAATAAAGTTTATAAATTACAAATACCATTCTTAATAATTATAATGGTCCATATGTCCTTTCTAGCGTAAGAGTATAATATTTTTTCCTTATAACTAAATCGAATATAAATACTAAGAGTAAGTCTTGTGTGAGATAATGAGATCAATATTAAATGTACTTCCTATGTTTCACAGAAACTTACAAACTTTTCTTTTTGGGATATTCCACGAGAATTTGCAAAAAAAAAAAAGAAAATTGTAAACTCCACTCTCACAATATTTACATATTTACATAAAATATCATTACTTCTTTATTTTATATACTAATTTCAACTAATTTTTTTACTTTATACATAAAGTTTTGCCAAATTACCCCTCAAGACACTACTCCCTCCGTCCCATATAAATTTGCATCCTACGGGATGACACATTTTCTAAAAAATAAAGTACTGACATATAAGTAAACATGTGCATAGTTTTGTAAGTGTGCACGCAAATCGGTGTCTCTATTTTAATAGTGTGTATATTTGTGTGAGACGTTCAAAAGAGAAAAGTGTAAAAAAATTTATGGGACGGATGAAGTACTTTTTTTTTTCTTCATTCTATTTTTTTCCTAATATGCGAGTTCCTCCCCCTGCAAGTTTTTATGGGACGAAGAGAGTATTATTTATTAATTTAAAAAAACATCTCTTTTAAAAAGTGATAATATTTCTTTTAAAAGTGACTATTATTTTCTAAAAAAATATATTATCACATTTTATTAAAAATCTATCACCAATTTTTTAAAAGTGACTATTATTTTCTAAAAAATTATATTATCACATTTTATTAAAAATCTATCACTATTTTTTTTTAAATATAATATTATTTTTGTTAAAAGTAACTATCACTTTTCTTAAAAATATTATCACATTTTATTATAATCCTATTATTTTTTTTTCTTTGTTGCTGGTCTCATATCATGAAACATATACAATTTTTTTTTCAAATATTAATTTTATAAATTGGCTAGGAAATTAACAAGGTCCAATTATGGGAGCCAAACAAAACCCACCTAATCTCTCTCACCAACCCAATCCAACTAAAGTAGAGGGCAATCTGAAATATGTTGGTTTTACCTATTCAAAACCACAAAGCTCACCTAGTCAAACATCAATCAACCACAAAATCTTGGGGTGGTGTTGACTGAAATTGATCTACTGATGATACTCTCTATCTTATGACAAGTTTATATTTGTTCTACATAAAATTAAGTACAACCAAACATTTTTTTTTAAAACAATGTTATTATATCTCACACGTTTATTTTGTGTGATAATATAACATAAATCTTTGACATTAGTCTCCTACACAATCAATAGTTCACTCTAATATTTAAAATTGCTATGACCAAATTTATTTTAAAAGGTAATAATTATAATAATTTTCTAAAATAATCAATTACAATAGTTTTTTTTTAATTATTGGGTATATAACATATCGTCTCGTCTCGCTATAAATTGAAACCACAACCCTCAAAAGAGAGGAACCATTTAATATTGCACCAGGACCATCACATGAGAAAATAAAAATTTCTCTCTGTGTCTTGAATTCAAAACTTTAAAATTTTAAATAGTTGAACTCCAACCGTTTGAACTATTCACATTTTACTTTTACGAACTAATCTTAGTGTCATAGTCGTGGCTGTTAATCAGTATAGGTCATTAAACAAACAAACAAACATAGACGAATTGTCGTGTAGATGTAAAAATATGAATATGAATAATAATTGCATGTAATTGTGTAAGAAAAGGGAATTAAAATCCTTTATTAGTGATAAAGATGGAGTATACATAAATTACAAAATAGTATGAGGTATCATCTCTCTAGTTATTCTAATTATGGTTGACAAAAACTTGTATGAATCCAAGTTCACGGTAATCTCAGGTTTTCAAATATCACTGTCATGTATATACACTATCACTGTTATGTATATTCACTACTACTATTATACATATACACTATTATTGTTAAAATATCAAATATATTTATATAACAGTGATAGTATACATGAATAACAGTGATAGAGATTACACATAACAGTGATACGAGTTCATGTGAACTTGAATTCACAAAAAACCTACTTATGATTTTAATAGGTGTTAAGACGTTTATTAATCCCTTGTTATCAATGGTGAATGTTGAATAGAATAACATTCATCTTCGATGAATCCCGCTGTAGACAATAAATTAATTGCTAAACAATGTTGTAAAATTTGCTAATCGCTAATTTTACTAGAGTCTAACAATTGGAGTGACTAGTTGAAAACTAATAAAAAAAAAAACCTAAATAATAAAATATAATTATTTATTTAATAAATTAATAATATATCATACATAAAGTAATAAAAAATTAACATTACCAACTTTCAATTATGGTAAGTGATAACAACATCCTATGAAGATAAAGGGAGGCAGGTTATGCTGTGTTTTCGTGTTTGATTAGAAGGAGATTAATGTTTTAGTTATTTTAAATTTTTTATTAAATTTACATAGAGTTTGTAGAATTTTTTGTTTTAGTTATTTTAAAAAAAATTTAATTAAATTTACATAGAGTTTGTAGAATTTTTTTAAAAAAAGAAAGAAACTGCCCTAGTAAAAAAAGCTTAGTCAACCTAATTGTCGCCTAGTTAGCTCTAGACGTCGACCGCTATCCCAAATATTTTTTAGTCAATTTCATATAATTTGGTCTATTTTCATAACACTGTCACAACACTTTATTTTAAATGTTGAATCCCCTTAATTTTTATTTATTTATTCTCTTTAATTGATTATAGGTTGATCACCTATGGACAAAATTCTAAATTGCTTAAGAGATTAAGTTGATAAGATAAAAAATATCGACAAAATTCTAAATTGCTTAAGAGATTAAATTGATAAGATAAAAAAATATAGAAATTTAGAGACAGCCTCTAAGATAATCACAATTCATTAACTAATCTAAATAAAATATGTACAAAATCAGTGGGGTAAAATAATTAATGAGATGATTATGCATTTTTTCTAGATTAGTCTTACGTCGTCTCATACACAAAGATTTGTTAAAAAAGAATATAATAAGTCTTTGTGTGTTGTATTTACAAATAAAAAAAGTTATCACTTTTAAAAATAATAATATTTTAATAAAATATATAATATTTTTGTTTAAAATAACTATTATTTTTATTAAAATTTTATTATTTTTAAAAGTAATAATTTTTTATTAATAAATAATAAGACTAATGTAATGAGACGATCTAATATAAATATTCTTCAAAAAATATTACATAGAGATGGTCCATATATATTTTTTCTAATTTGTCCCAATTATAGTCATTTCTAAACTAGAAATGAATAAATTGTTTAAAATATCAATAAATTAATAGTGATCATATTTATTTTGTCATTATTGTTTTTATCCAATAAATAAGAGTATATTTAACTCACATTTAAAGTTAACAATTCCAAGCACTAATTAATTAATATTTTGTCAATTTGAATAAAATTCTATAAACGACTATCTTGTAGAGTAATTTAATAATTATTGTCAAGGTATATTAAATTGAAGATAAGCATGTAAAAATTTGGAGAGAAAAAAAAAAGATAGGCATCTAAATCGAGAAAGTATATAATGATAAGATCAAACTTATTACTTATTTTCAAATTAGTTATAAGCTTTTTGTCTCATAATTAATTATAAATTGGAATATGAATTTATGAAAAAATAATTATTTATTCTCCAACTTAATAATAAATATATACAAAATTATGTGCACTTGAAATTTAAGTTCAATTTAATTTTAATTTTGATTTTTTTGAAAATATGTAATTTCAAATTATTTTTTGGGTATTGTTAACTTGTTCTTCGAATATCAGTAAATTATTTTTCAGATATTACTTAGACTTGAAAAGTTTCATGCTTTGATTAGTTTTGTTTTTATGCATTTTTGTTTATCCTAAGCACCACATTAAAGACATGTGACTATTTTAAAGGTTAAAAGTAAGCTATGGTTTCAAATAAAGTGAATAGTGTATTTATTTTTATAAAAATTTACGAAAAATGTAGTTTTTTAAAGTTAATTTATTAGTCTTTGATGGTGCATCTTGAATAATTATTTTAAAACACTATAATTTCATTTAGAAGTTTATAATCAAGAGATATTAATTGTTTTATTTGATAAAAAATGACTTATTCTTGGGGTATTAGTGAATTGTTCTTCAGGTATTAATAAATTGTTCTTTAAGTATTGATAAGTTGTTCTTCATGTATTAGTAAATTATTCTTTAGGTATTGCTAAGTTGCTCTTACAGTATAACTTATTAATGCTTGGTTTACTGTTGAATATAACATAGGGTATTACTCAGTTGTTCTTCGAGTATTACTAAGTTGTTCTTTATGTATCAGTAAATTACTTTTCAGGTATTGCTAAGTTGTTCTTATAGTATACCTTGGTACTTTATTGAATATAATATGAAGTATTACTCAGTTATTTTTCGAGTATTATACACAACACAACCAATCATTTAAAAAAAATATACACAACCAATCAATGAAAGAATCAAACTCCCCGTCCATTCTCCCGTCCGTCGTTGCCGTCAATTTTTCTTCAAAATGTAGCTTCCACACCCAATCCACCGACCTCTTCCCGTCTCCTCTCTCTCAATCGGCCTCCTCCCACATATCAATTCGCAAAGCTAAATTTATTTATAATGAAAATTAAATTAAAATAGTATGTAGAGTACACCCAAGAACTACTCATAAATATGATAAACTTTTAGTATAATAATTCAAGCTCTTTATATGTAGTTTTACTATGCAATTATTAAAATAAAATTTTCTCTAAGGGCTCAATTGGTTTCTAAGATAAAAATATCTATTCATCAAAAACTTTGACGGATAGATATTTTTATCTTACGAATCAAATGAGCCATAAAAGAAATTGCATCATTTATCACTTATCACTCAACTTCTAAAGCTAAGGGCATTTTTGGAAATGTGATTACGAACCGGAGTCCAGATAAGTCAACAACACTCAACAGAAAATCTGCAGAAAATCCAAACCGGAATAAATGTCCGGTTCATAAATAATTCTGATTCGCAGGTTATAATAAATTTAATACGATTAAAAATTTCCTACGCACGCTCCAATATACCTATCGCCACTCCACTCACTACTTTCCTCGAAACGTGAAGTTACCGAAATGCCCAAAAAATCATGCTTTCTCAGAAGAAGGGAAAGGACATTCAGTGGTCTTTTGGTCATTTCAGTGTTCAGAGAAATAATGATTCGCAGGGGAAAAGAAAAGCTATAATTACTGGAGAAAACGGTTCCTCAAAAGGAAATGAAATGCTTTATTACCTGTGAGTCAGAAAAGCACGCACTTGCACACTAGCTGTGTGTGAGAATCCTCCATGGAAGAAGAGATCAATCGAAGCGTTGGAGCTTTGCAGGAAGAGTTGTGCGGGAATTCGAAGCCATCGAAGGAGGGGGAAGAAGAAAATCGAGGTGAAAAAGTGGAAATAAATTATGAAGAGAGCCGAGTGAGCTGTGGCTTTTACAGTGATTGTACAGTTGGGAACAGTTCAAGAGCTTCTGAATTAGATAATCTTGCCTCTGCGAAACCTGGTGATTTTCCGGCAGATTTCGATGCATCCTCCCACCACCTCTCTGGTAGGTTCACAATTCCTCTGTTTTTTTTTTTTTTTACTTTTTCAGTGTTAAATTGATTTATCTTAGATGTAGATGGACAAAGTTAATCTGCGAGTAATTGCTACTTTTGTAGTTTTTTTTATATGTATGGTGTTTGCATGTGAATTTAAGGCAAGGACTGTGTTGTGAATTGATGTTGAGAGAATGTCGAATTTCGCAGAGGTTCCGGTCGAGTACTCTTTGCAACCACTGCGGTCAGCTGAAGAGGTGAAGGTTTGTATTTCACTTGTGTCATTGTCTCTTTTGCTCCATGATTTTTTTGACTTTGCCTCTTAATTTTCCATATCGAAATAGGGGTGATTGAAAAGGGTACTGCTAATTTGCAGACTTTTTCTATTGGTTGTGATTCTTGTTTTCAAGGTGAAATTTTTGTTACTGCTGATGATATAACTATGTATTGAAATTAAGTAAAAACTAAGAAACTATTGGAAGTGATAGAGACTTCCATTTCACTGAAAATTTAGGATTTCTGGATCTTCAAGTTCATGCCAAGTGAGCTTCAGGATCAAGTAAGTTGCCCTATTTAAAATCTGAGGTAAAAAAAAATAAAAATCCATAAAGCATCACGGCCATCATAAGTTCTATTGAAACTGCGTATCTAATAATATGCCTAATTGGGAAATTGAAATGATGTAATATTGGACTAGTTAGTAGTTCCAACAGTGGGTTTTGTCTAGGAAAAAATTACTTAGGTGACACTTGGTTCGAGTGTTTAAATGAGAATGAGAATGAAATCTCTTTCCCTCTATTACACCGAATATGCTAGATGAATGTTTGTCCTCATGGCTCATGATAGCTGCATCACTAGTGTTGTGCTCTAGTATTGGAATTAATTAGACCAAAAAAAAAGGTGGTTGTGGCACAAGGGGAATAATTAAGGAAGATGATTTTTGGAGGGGGGAAGGGTAATCAAATGGGGCAATGATTTCCTTATTTAGAAGGGAAAATAGTATCATGGATCATAATATATTCTCATTAACCTCTATAATTACCATATATTCATCCTTATTACCATTATTGAAGAATTTCCAATTCCAGAGCCAACTTAATTAATTAACGTGACAACTAAGTAGAAATAGTATTAAATCTCTAAAACAAACACCTATCATAATTCTGTGCTGCCCTGAATGTTGAAACAGGAGCAGACATGAGCACAGGTTCCATAAGCTATAAATGTCATGTTTTATTATGGTTATGACAAGTTGCACATACCTTCTTGTATATTGTTACAGAAGCCTCTTTCTTTCGTGGCATGAACCCTTTTGTTTATGTCACTTACCGACACCACCTTGATGGTTTAAATTCTTCTGCCTTTTCGATAGTTCCTAAGTGAAAGGTGGAGATCATTTTGAGCCAGCAATTAGTGGAGGTCCTCTAACTCCCTCCATAATTCACTACATGTCCTAGGACTGTTTGAAAAAAATTAATTATTCTAGAATACTCTACAAAATTACTTAATTAACATGGCTTGATGCAACTGGTTGATTAATATATTTCTTCTTCCAGAACTTTTAAAGGAATCTCACCAAATAAAGCTTAATTGTTAATAAGCAATATAAAATATTGTGTAGATAAATATACCCCTCACATGATCACATCTCTTAGTTTCTTTTCTTATTTTTGACCTTTATGAGTCTTAGATTGAAGAAAGCAGATACTCCCTCTGTCCCTTAAATTTATGCACTATTTTCTTTTTCGTCCGCCCACAAAAAATATGCACTTTCCTTTTATGGAAATCATCACCTTTATTATCACTCTCACAATCAATTATTCTATTCATAAGTGAACCCCACAATACCTTTACTTTATCTACTTTTTCTTAACATCAGTGCAAACACAATGGTGCACATTTTTAGTGGACGGAGGGAGTACATCATTTTCTTGGATAGTTTACACATGTCATTTCTACTTCATAATTTAAGTTCAAGATCTGTTCATTTAAATAGAAACAACATGTAGAGATGAATTCCATTTTCATAGAAAGTTAAGCAGAAAATCTGGTATGCTGTTGATGTACTATAGGTTGATTGATGTAAATGCTGATATTAAGCTTTTTCTTACTTTGTAGATTCAGTCTCTATTATGTATTCACAACATAAATATTAGGTATCATAAATAATTATTAATTTGACTTGATGCTGATTTCCATCCAACCCTATCTCATTACCTCAGGATAAAAGTAAAACAGAACAGAAATCTTTGAAAGGTATTACCGGTCAATCTGCAGAGATACAGCATCAGATACAGGTAACTGATGGTCCATCTGAATTGGAGTTATCACCAACCTCTGCTACAAAGTCCGTTTCAGCAACTGCAAGTTCAAATCCACCAGAACAAAAAATGCAACCATTAGAATGTGGGAACTATGCATGCGTTACAGAACAGGAGAAGAAGAATTCTCCAGAACCCAAGAATCTATCCATTGCACCCGTGAGAACTCCTTCTGATGGGTACAACTGGCGCAAGTACGGCCAAAAGCAAGTGAAGAGTCCAGAAGGTTCTCGGAGCTATTACAGGTGCACATTCTCTGATTGTTGCGCCAAGAAGATCGAGTGTTCTGATCGTTCTAACCGTCTAATAGAAACTGTTTATAGAAGTCATCACACTCATGATCCTCCCCAAAAAGTAAATTGCAGTAGAGAGAGTAAGCCTACATTAGCAATTGTGCGTGTTAATGGAAGTAATGATACAACTTTGAGACGTGGAGGTGATCCAGCTCCATCTACACCATCCAAAGACACGTTACTTGGACTCGATGAAGTACCTGTAACAAAACAGGAGTCGAGTGGTTCTGATGAAACCACAGAAGTTAACATGAAGGAACTGTACGCTGATGGGCCTGAATGTAAAAAAAGGCATGTTGTTTTGAGTTCTATTGTTTCTTGTTATGATACTTCCTTAATAAGAATTATTACCAGATAATTTTGTAACTTCTTCATCTTTATAAATATTCAGGCAACAGAGAAATTCCACTGCTGAAGTTGAGTCCCTCCCTAAACCTGGAAAGAAACCTAAATATGTTGTTCATGCAGCTGGTGATGTGGGAATATCTGGAGATGGCTACAGATGGCGCAAGTATGGACAGAAAATGGTAAAGGGGAATCCTCATCCAAGGTAAGCTCCCAGTTTTCAGTTTTATGTTAAAGCTACTCTCTTGTAACAGAATCTTTCCATGTTGTCTTAGAAGCCAACAAAACCTGAATGGTCTAGGCACACATTTTTACATCTTCCTTTCTGCAGCACATGGTACATTTGTAATCCAAAATATATCTTCTCACTGTTTGCTATCTATTCTGTATATGGTCTCTCAGACTTGGCTAGCAGTTATTTGGATTTATGCTTTTCCTTGAGGTTCTGGTTGGAGTCAGGTGTAGATGCACCCGAGTAGTTTCATTCTCTACTAATTACATCACTCCCTAATGCACCCCAAGCCTGGAAAAGTGAAATAAAACCAGATCGTAAAACAAAAAAAATCATAACACACACAATTAGGGAATTTAAAATTGGTTTTAATGTGGTAATTGTTATATTTGAAGCTAATTGATAAACAAATTTTCTACAAACTAATGACACTTAAAAGGTGGGCGTTAGAAAACCAAATTGAGACGGGAAGATTTTTGCTGAATTTGTTGAAGCATTTCTATTAAATTGTATGTCAAGACCTTACTGTAGAAGGCTATACTGCTAATTGACCCATGATACTGAAGAAGTTGTGGTGTCCAACAGCTGCAGAAGTAGATTTTGGAGCCATTGCCTAGGATTAGTTGCAGGTTTTCTTTTCTAGCAGTGTGTGCTGTGTCTTTTTCTTTCTTTTATTTCTAATCTGTTTTAGGCTCTTATAAATTCGAGGAATCTGATTCTGCTATACCCTATTAAAAGTTGGCATCCTATAGTTTGATTTTCTTGTCCTATTTGTATTGTGGACCAGTATAAGATTTTACCTAATGCTCGCGAGTCTATGGCTGACTGAGGTTCCACTATATGAGAGCGTTATTTTACACCCTTGTTAATAGAGAAGCGTTTTTAATATAACAGAAAGTAAGATGGTATTGACAACAATAGTTATATATGACATTGTTATGATCCCACATCGGATCCACAAGAAATTGCGGATGAGTATATAAGTGGGAGTCAATCCTTGACCTTTGACCATGATTTTGGGTTGAGTTAGGGCTCCCTAGTTTATACACCTAACAATTGGCGCCGTCTGTGGGAAAAAGTTTGGGCGAGCTGCAGAATGGGCTTATCCGATGGTGGGCCCCATATGGGTTGCCACCCGGAGTGTTCCATTTGTGGACGTCCGGCTTTTTTTTTGGGGGGGGGCTTCCAGAAGAGAGACTCGGTAATCATCTACAGTGCTGATTTTTAAGTAAGATCTACTCACTGATTTAACACTCACCAACTGTGTCTCCTCTTGTGGATAGTGCGGAATTTATCATTCTTAGGAATTTCCCCACTTTAAAATCTGCATAATCACGGTCTGAGGTATGAGGTGTTTTATTATTCGAAATGCATGCATTCAGTGGCACTGGTGTTACGGTTGCTTTTAATATGTTACTGAACAGATTAGTAAAAAACTACAATTACTTTCAAACATCTTGTGTTTTTAACAAAACTATCATGAAGCATTCTGTTTCAAGAAAAAAACAATTTTATTGTCCATCTATATATTCCGCAAAATATATACCACAATTTGACGGAATAATAAACGTTCTGATATAGTATTTGTTAATTTTGAAAAAAATATGTTACTTTTTTTTAAAAAAAATAAAAGGGAAACATGAGATACATGTCAAAAACATGAAACACTGGGATGTATATATGTGTATTTATCCAATAAATTAAAAGTGAGGGTGATAAGTGTTAATATGAGGACCAGTCTTCGTGAGATATATCACTGCAATCTCTACCTTACAGCTGTATAAAGAAATGTGGCTGCCATCATGCTATCATATAATAGCTTTTGCTTAATTGAGTATATGTATTACTGTGTTGAACGTTAAGATTTCTTGTCTGCATTTCAGACCTATGACCTTATAAAAAACAACGCATTTCTTTTTCCAGTGAGTGGCACTACTTTTACGAATGGCGTATTTGTAAGTCAGGGCAAGCGTTTAGGTCCCCGGGGATTGATATTCTCTGAGCTCATTGCTCAAGCTCACATCCTTTCCTTGGTTATAATTACTCACTGCAAACACTTGACCACTCGAGAATACTAATAATATATAGGCATTGAGCTGGACGGACTGTCAGAACACCGTACATATAGAAAATATAAGCATGTGAGTGTTATGTATATTCACATGTGTACCTAAATGGCTAAATTCTTTCCTCTACAGAATCGACTTTTATCTGAAACATGCAAGTGCTAAAAAACATAGCATAGATTTAGTTCTGGAGACTGAGGGGGCATTTGGTTCATAATTCTTCAATGAGAATGGGGTAACAAAATGAATATAGGTTGATTGTGATAGTTAAGAATAAAAGCTGATCAATTCACTTTCAGCATACTTTGTACGGGGTAATGAGATTCAAACTAAGTTGATTATTATCCTATTTTCATGAACTACCTACTCCCCCATAATCATTTCTCCTTGATCATTCCATAATTCTTCAACCAACAATCATTCTTTATCCCTACTTACTCCAAGATTACAACAATGAATCATTCTCATTATAATACGCCATTGAAAGATTCTCAGTGTTGAAGAATTTGCATCAAGTGCCCCTTAATTTGCTCTACTTAAAGGCAAAAACAAACAGTTTTGCCCATTTTTTTGTGTACTTTCCTGCTGCGCTTGGTTTAACCACATTATTTTTCAACTCTCAGGAACTACTACAGATGCACTTCAGCTGGATGCCCTGCTCGGAAGCACATTGAGACGGCCGTTGATAACTCCAGTGCTGTAGTAATAACATACAAGGGAGTCCATGATCATGACACACCAGTACCAAGAAAGCGCCCAAAAACTGGTATTGCGGTTGCTTCATCTCCCATTCCTCCCTCCACCGATTCGCAAGATAAAGCCAAACAACATAATCAAAGTCAAACCCAATGGTCAGTTGACAAAGAAGGCGGGTTGATGGGTGAGGCAGTGGTAGGTGGGGAAAAAGCATCAGAATCGACAAAGACACTATTGAGCGTCGGGTTTGAAATCAAGCCTTGCTGAAACCCCGGTGCGTATTTCATGGTCGATTTATCATCTTGTTAACTGATTTGAACATTTTTTCCCTCCTTTTTTTTGTACTCATTATTTGTGTAGTCTTGTTTATGTTAGCTCTTAACTAGTGTAATAATTATATCTGCCAGAACTGAACTGAGTAATCAAAATAGGTTGGTTGTAGTAGTAGCATGTGATATTGGCGGCAGTCAGTTGTGTAAAATTGTAATGGATCTATGAATCAACTTCATTTAGCTTGAGCATTTATGATTTTACCTAGTTAATATGTTGGGAAAATGTGTTCTTATTTTCCATATCTTATGATAATTGGCTCTTGAGATAATTTGTTGTATCTTATAAGCCAATTATCGAAATTCATTGGGGGCATTCTCTATTCCTGCACGCCTCTCACTCGACGTGATTCCAATTTACTCTAGAGAGTAAATATAATTGAATTTTACGGTATAACTCATTAACGAAATAAGTCTCTCTAAAATTAGAGGGTGTTTGGCCGAGCTTATAAATTTTTTAAAACATTTTATAAGTTGTTTAAGAGTTTATAAGATGTCTTAAAGTGCTTGGTAAAATAAGTGTCTGACAGCTTATAAGATCTTAAAATAAGCTCCTTACATCTTATAAGCTGTAAAAAAATAAATTTAAATATTCTAATTTTTTTTTTTCAACACCTCCACCCATTCACTCGTCTTATCCCATACTCTGTCACTACTTCATAACTCCTACCTTAATATAAAAAATAATAATATATTATTTTTTATTAAAATCATTTTTAAAAAATTATGATAAATTATTTAAAATTTATAGGTTGTAATAGTTAAATACTTCAAAAATTTATAAACTATTTAAAAATAATTAACATGAGCCCTTAAAATAACTTATGTTAGAACTTATAAAATATTTAAAATAAATTAAGCAAAACACACTCTTAATCATCTGCTAATATTTTGGAAAATATATCGTTTTAAGTTAATCCAAACAGTGTAGAAGATTCACTCTTGGAAGTAAAAATTTCAGCAACCCAAATATACTTTGCTGCACATGACAAAAATGGTGTATTCCTGTCTACTTCATGCCTTCTTGCTCAGTATTATACTATTATTTAACATTTAATGTATGCAAATGTGTAAATTATTCCCTTTGTGTGTGGTTGCAAGAGAAATTTTGGAGAATCTTAATTGGCTTCAATTAAGGCATAATTATATTAAAAAAATTCCCTAATAATAAGAAATAAGCCTAATCAATATTGTTGTATTCAAAGTAGCATTATAATGTGTATATATGAACGTGTACGCATGAAAGACTACATTTTGAAATTTTATGTAACCTTGCTCGACAGTAAAGCACAATATGCTTAATTAACTATACTAATAAGTATGTAAATATTTTAAAAATTACACTTATCTCTCTTTGTAATAAATCTAGAAAATTATATGTTTTCACTTTCATCTTCCGCACTTTTATTTCTTTCTACTTTCTTTTTTTCTCTTACTGTTTTTATGTTTTGCCTCGAGTACGTTTATTTATTAAAATGTTATCTTATGTATTTACACAATTATATCTTGTGTTTTAAATTTCAGCCTTTGCACTTGATACTGTGTGACACTACAAAAAAATGTGATGGTTAGCGACCGCCAATAAAGGTAGCATAAAATAAGAATAGCGACCGGTTTTGCGATCGCTTTCGCGTTTTGGTTAAGTTTGGAAAAATTGCAACCGCAGTAAAACGGTCGCAAAATAATTATTTACTGAAATTTGCGATCGCATTGGCGGTCGCAAAACTTTGAACCGGTAGCGGGCAACCCGAAAGTGAAGACCCGGTTCATTTTTAAATATTAGCGACCGCTTAATGGCGGTCGCAAATATAAATATTAATTTTGCGACCGCTATATCGGATCCGGTTTAGGGTTGTTGCACAATTATTGGCTCATTCAATTTTATTATTTAGCTACCGCCTAGGAGGAGGAGGAATCACATCCCCGTTCAAAGGCATTTTTTTATATGCTCAAATCTGTCGATTAAAAATTGTTTCCTGGTTGTGATACTGAGACTCAGTAGTCATTCAACGCTCAGATGTTGTCCATCAAAACAGAAGACAAAGTGAGTTAGAAAGTCTACAATCAATTCGCAAAATTTTTCAAACGGGCCCTACCTAAAGAGAACACAGCGCCAGAAAATTTCTATCAAAGTAAGAGGCTGTTGAAGGAGAAAGAGCACGGAATGAGACCCAAACACTTCGAAGTCTCTTTCCTTTCTTCCCCAGAGAAATCCACATATTCCCGCACCACCGAGCTTCATGTAAGTATATAATTAGAATGTACTTCTAAATAGATTTTAATTATTCTATTAAAATAAAATTAATATTTTATTTAATTTAATTTCAGAACAAGTTCAGAATTGCTCTCGAGGAGTCTCAGACACAAGCGGCACCTACTCCGGAGAACACTAGACCTACCCCTATTGATGAGGACTGCCTTTATGTTGATTTGACCGGAATCAATAAGGGGGAGATACTAGGGTTGAGAGGTTACAGTAAGGTTGTCCGTCAGACACACCGCCGGAGCTCATCATCATATTCAATGTCCTCTCATCCTAACGTCGATCTGCAGTAGGAAGTGATCCAGTTGAAGGACAAGTTGTCCAAGCAAGAGAGAAAAGAAAGAAAGATGCAAGCTTGGTTGAATAAAGTTTCCAAACATACCGATATTCCACTTCTGGAGGACTCAGATGATGAGGCAAATGCCGGTACGGGTCGTGGTGCTTGTGCGGGTCGTGGTCCCAGTGTGGGTGCGTCTCCTCGTTGGAATGAGGGTGCCGAGGGTGGGGATCTTGAAGGATGGGATACCGGTTTTAATTCTGACGAATAGTTAATATATATGTTGAATAATTTTTTTTTTTGAATTGAATATTAAGTATTTTAACTTTTTATTAATATATTTTGAATGTTTAAAATTTTATGTTTTACATCAAATTTATTTTTTATGATATCAAATTGTAGTAATTTAGAATATTAAAAATTGTGGCTAATTTGGTGTTATATACAATTAATTGAATAAAAATGAACAAATTAAAAATTTGGCATTGTAAGTTATTAAATTTATAACATTACATTTTTTTGGTTTAAATATATATATATATATATATATATATAAATTAAGTATCAAATGATTAATTTGATGAATTTAAAAAAAAACGAGACACAATTTGGAATTATAGACTATTAATTGCAAAAAGACGAATAAAAAAAAGAGTTATGTAAATTATTAAATTTATAACATTAACAAAATTTTATTGAAATATATATACATTAACAAATTAGATACGAAAAGGAATTAATTTGATGCATTTTAAAAAAAAAAAAGTGAGTTAATTTGGAGTTATATATAATTAGTTGCACAAAAATAAATGAAATAAGCAAGTGTCTGAGTGGAACAAGCAACCTTTGAGATGCCCAGAGGTCGTGAGTTCGACTTCTTGCAGGCACAAATTTGCAACATTTATTTTGAGTCAAATAAGGCTCATATACAATATGTGATGATATGGTTAAAATCTAGCACGGTCGCAAAATATAGCCACATTTCATACTATTTAAAGTAGCAGCCGATTATAGCGGTCTCAAAACTTTTGTGACTGGTGTTTTAGCGACCACCATTTACGGTCGCTAAAACGGTTGCTAAATCTATTTTGCGACAATTTTACGGTCACTACGACGTTCGCAAAATAGCGTGTTTTTTGTAGTGTGACATGGTGAAACTAAAGAATGTAAAAGAAGAAGAACGTAGAAAATAAATACAACGCTCAAAAAAACAAAGTAACACTTGAGTGTATCGGTTATGCTCTTTAATTGATGCAGAACTAATATTGTTTAATATAAATAATTATAATTGATTACTACAATTCATTTTTTTTTTTCACAAAAGTGGTTGAGTGTTTATTACATTAACCCCGTTTATAACTATAATGACCAAAGTTATTGAATCCTCTCTTAAACCCGAAAATAATCCTATAGGATATAATAATATATTTTTATTTGAGATTTGATATTATTTTTAATTAATTATTTAAATTATTTATATATCATTATTATATTCATTATATATTTTGTGCACCAATTGATATGTGATTGTTATCATTCTTAATCCTAAGTGTTGAGCAATTTATATAATCGGGAGATTAATGTGGCTAATTTACGTAGGAAATTACTCAAACAATAATCTTAAGGTATCAATTAGAATTATAATATGAAATATAGTTGGAAAAGTAGAGAGAGAAATATTGTAATGTGTTCTTTGTATTAGGAATTTTTCAGATCCTTACAAATGAGATGTTTTTACATATTTATACCCTTTCTAAGGGTGAGGTGGCGCCCACTTAAGCCACATGATTTCTGGTGGTGACAAGTGTCCTCCACTTGTCACCCCCTGGATGTTCACCCCACTAACTCTAGCCTAAATGACCCGAACCCTTCATACAGGTTCCTTAGACATCTTGTGTCTTCTTTCCTTCGAGGA
>JAPKLY010000282.1:308773-339653 GCA_026898435.1 Prunella vulgaris | reverse complement strand
CTTCATACAGGTTCCTTAGACATCTTGTGTCTTCTTTCCTTCGAGGAAGGTACTAGCAACAGGGTGAGCATTGTGGCGAGCAAGGGGGTGAGCAAATGGGCGAGCATCGTAGGCTTATCCTCTTGGCTTGCTGCCATGTCACATCCAGGCTGAAGGCGAGCATGGAGGCGAGCAGGTGGGCGAGCATGGAGGCGAGCAGGTGGGCGAACATGGAGGCGAGCAGGTGGGCGAGCATGAAGGCGAGCAACCTAGTCTTGGCTTCATGGGCTTGTTGCTTTGTCATGCTCGGAGCTTCAGACGATCAAGTGGCGAGCAGGCCAACGAGCATTGAGGCGAGCAACTGGGGAGTGGCCACGTAGGCTTGTTACTTCGACACCTCTGGGCTCTGGTGAGCATGTGGGCGAGCACCCAAGCGAGCATGTGAGCGAGCAGCTTACTCATTCCTGCTTGTTTATACTTTGGCTATTCTCTAATCCTCAAGCTTAGATCCTTTTATCAACATTTGCCCCTCAGTATATGCTTTGATTTGATCTATCTTTATCAAAGTATATGCTGGAATTAACTTGATGTGTTGGCGAGCAGTTGAGCGAGCAGTAAGGCGAGTAACTCTGCGAGCAACATGGTGCTCGCCTTTATGCTCGCCTTTGTGCTCGCTCTCTCTTGACGACTGGGGCGACGTTCCGGAATACGAGGCGCCTCCTCGTTTTGTGTGCCAATCAGTCGCACAAAAATGCGTGTCTCTTTAAAAACTTTTCAAATACTTTGCAATTAGGTCCCTGAAAATTTTTCCCTCTTTCACTTTAACCCGAATGCATAAATAGGGTTCTTCATTCACTGTTCATTCTCTTCTTCACTTGTTTTCTCTCTAAATTTTCCGACAACTCAAAATCTTTAAGTTCTCTGGTGATCTTTGCTTCCCTTATTCCGATGAATGATTTTGGTGTTTCGATCAAAGGTAGTTTCTCCATCTCTTTCTTTCTATTTATCCTTTTTGCATTATTATCTTTTATTCCTTATGTTATTTTTGTTCACCGGATTTTCTTGTTTGGGATGAACTTCGACCGGAATCAAGGCGGCGGATTCATTAACACCATAGTTAGCACATTCCTAGGATCAAATTCCTTTTCTCTTCTTTTCCTCAATCATGTCGTCGTCTTCAAGCCGTACCATTTCTCACCGGAATCCGGGCAAACAACCAATGGTGGAAGATATGGAAGAAGGTGGTCCGATTGCGGGCTCGGTCCATTTGGCGGGATCCGATTCTGCGATTGAAGAAGATGATCGGTTTTTGGAGGAGGGAGGCGAGTAGGCCGACGAGGAGACCGGCGAGCAGCTGGGCGAGCAAGTAGTCGAGCAGCCCACTGCTCGCCCTGAGGGTGATGATACGGAGGATGTGGAGGTGCTCTCCAGTAGTGACGATAGCGACAACTCTATCACCGAGTGGTTCGAGTCTGTTAGCTTCCCTCAACCGCACATGTCTGAGAGGTCCATCCCTGAGGGTATTGCTCAGGAGTTTGACTGGAGGGCGTATTATGAACGATATACCACCGATTTCTCGACTCCTCCTCGATAATACCGAGAACTCGAGGAAGGTGACCGCACCAATTACAAAGCTAATACTGTTGTGAGTGTTATTGACGAGGATGATCTCGTCAACATCCGGAGGGAGTATCACATCCCCTGTGACGTCACGATGTACGTTCCTCGGGAAAAGGAAAGAGCTGACTGCCCTCCGGAAGGTTTAACAGCCATGAACGTACATACTCTGGCCGCCGGTGTTACCTTACCTCTTCACCCTCTCTTTGGACGTTTCTTGGAGACAACGGTTTAGCGATTACTCAGCTGACACCCAATGCCTGGACGTACCTGGTCTCTTTGTGCACGGTCTTTGCCTTGGAGAAGTACAAGGACCGCCTAACGCCTTAAGAAATCAACTACACCCTCTGCCTTAGCAAGTGCTCCGAGGAAGACCAGGGTTATTACTACTTGAAGGCGAGAAGCGATTTAAAGATCCTTGAGGGATTGCCCAACAAAGTGAGAGACTGGAAGGAACAATTCTTTTTCATTGGCGGTGATTGATGGGCTCCTGATAATAATGAGGGTCTCGGGGGGGCGTATTATGTCCCCTACCGAGTTTGGCGAGTTGCAGAGTAGGATTTGCTAGCACTTTAAATTCCATTCTTGTTATAGTATCTGATGTTCTTTGTTCTTTGTGTCTGCAGTCTTGATCCCTCAGCTTTGGAAGAAGACGAGCTTGTCTGAGGAGTTCAAGTTCACCTGCATTCTTGTTTGTCGCCGGAACAAGAAGGATAGAAAGTTTGATTATTTGAACAAGTCTAGCTGCTGCATCGCTTCGGGGTTGATCACAACTCCTCACCACCTACGAGCTCAAGTTGCTCGTCCCGCAGGTATACATGTTTTGAGTTCTCGTTTTATGTCTTGAAGTTTTATGAAAAAATTTCTAACTCTTTGTTTGTGTCCTAATGCTTGCAGTGCCCGAAGTTACTATCACCATCCCTCCATCTTTCAAGACTCTAAACCAGAGGTTTGGAATGGCTCGGACCAAGAGGGATCCTCCATCCGTTGTGTTGGCTGCTCAAGTGGCCGCCAAGACCACCAAGAAGGCTGCGGGTACGGGGCCAAGTACCTGATCTACTGCCCCTCGGGCTCCTCACGTCGAGGACCGGCAAGCTCCGAGTAACTCCCCGAGCGGTGGTAGCCGGCGAGTACTTAGAGGAGATGGTTCACGCATCGAGCGTGAAGGTGAAGTTGCCAAGAAGGCCAGGACCACAAGGGCTTCGGGCTCAGGAGGTTCGGGACGTGCTGAGGCCCCAGAGTCAATTCTCCCAGCCCCTGCTGGCACATCTACTGCTCCTGCCCCTATTCGGTCTGTTGGGCAGTTGTCGGACATCTCAATCCTCGGGTGGGATCAGGATCGGGCCGCTGGGTAACCCCTCCCGAACCTTTTGACACTTTTATACTTAGAAGATTTTGAAACAGGAAATTTTTCTAAGTACTTCTTTGTTTGAACTGTTTTGCAGGTATGATCCTTCACGTTACCAATATCGAAGTGCAACTGTACACCAGTTTGCACTAGCCCATCCACCGAAGACTCTTGGCGAACTTAGAGGTTCTGTTCGCCTTGCCACCGAGTCCGTTGTCCGCCATTGGACTCAGCCGCAAGATGCCGTCATCCAGCGTCAGTCTCTTACGGATAACCTCCGTACAACCATGCATCACACCAGTGGCGCCCTTATCTCTGCTCAGCGTTCCCTCGAGCAAGCTGTGACCCTGGAGAAGGCATATACTACGCTGATTAACAGTTCGAGGAAGGAGAAGGATGAGGCAAAGAAAAAGATTGCCACTGCGGAGGCTAAGGCAAAAGCCTCTTTCGATGCCGAGCAGTCGGCCATTGCGAGTGCAGAGAGGGCTCAGGCTGAAGCTAATGATCTTCGGGCCGAACTGGCAAGTGTGCGGGCCTATCTTGAAGAGAGCCGGGTAGCTCGTAACAAGGTCACTGAGTTGGAGAAAGAGCTTGAGGCTATACGGACTCAACTTGCCGATCTTAAGGCTACACACACCGACTGTTACACCGCTGAAGCAGTCGCTGATATACGAGCTGAGTCTTCTGACTTTGGTTTCGTCTATGCCTTTGCCGAGAATCTCTGGGCTTATCACCATGCTGTTAGCGAGAACGAGGACCCCTGGACAGCCCTAAAGAAGGAGTTCACCGAGTTTCTAACCGATCGTCCTCTTAGGGATGGTTTGGTTGTAGATATCGGGGACCTCGAAGAGATGGGCGTGGACTTGAGAGTCGTGCCTCCGCACCTTAAAATTGTTGGTGGGAAATACCCACCTATTCAGATTGACGCTCAAGATGAAGCAATGGTGGACACCGAGGGTTTGTCCCCATTCGAAGTTCTCCCCGGTCTCTCCCCTTCAGGTGTCGGTGGACAGGTGGGCAACCAGGTAGGAGAGCAGGCCAGCGAGCAGACTGGCGAGCAAGCTGCCCGGGCCACTGGACAGGCTGGTGTTTAACCCGGCGAACAGGTGGGGGACCAAACTTGGCGAGCAGTAGGGAGTTGGCGTCTCTTCAGTCTTTTTGCCTTGGGTTTTTCTACTTTTGCTTTTTGCTTGAAACTTTTTCTTCTTACGCCCTCGAAGACGCCCCATATGTACTTGAATATCCTTTTAGTATTAATGAACTCGCAGTTTCCTTTTTGTTGGGTTTATTTATGTTCCTAGCAACGTTTATGTCTCAGTTATTTAGTGCTTATTTTTTATGTACGGTGTTTCGATTGATTCGTCATACTTTTCCTTTTTTCGGAATCGCGAATTTACACCTCATTTTTCATCTCTTTGGATGTAGGCTTATTGATCGGTAAGGACTCCCTTTTAATGGTATAACCTTAGGGTTAGTCTCAATACCTTGCCTTTATTATGGACTCGTAAGTCTTGATAGCTTATAACTTGAGACATCTTTTGATACACTAATTTGAAAGGAAACATCCTCTTTATTCAACATAATAATGACTTTACAGACTTGTCCTTATCTAGCACGAACCTGCTTGCCCCTATACATGTTGGGCGAGCAAGGTTTTCAAATAAAATTTACACAAGTCTTCACTGGTAGAATTTCTTGAGATGCGTCGCGTTCCACGTGTATGCCGAAGGGTTGCCTTGCATGTCCTCCAGGTCATATGTCCCATTTGGTCAACTTTTTGTTACTTTGAACGGACCTTCCCATTTCGGACCAAATATTCCAGTCGGGGCTGCTAGTATCCGTCTCATCACCAAATCGTCGATCTGGAACTTTTTATCCTTCACTTGTGAATTGTAATACTTTTCGGCCCGCCGCTTATAGACCGCATTTCTCAATTCTGCTGAAGTTCTTGTTTCTTCAATCAAATCTTTTTCTACCGCCATATCATCTTCATTTGCTTCCTCATCGTATTTGATTATCCTCCATGTCCGATGTTGGACCTCCACTGGGATGACTGCTTCAACTCCGAAAGCCATTGTGAACGGTGTCTCCCCGGTACTTGTTCTATAGGATGTCCTATAAGTCCATAGGACCTCTGGCAGCTCGTCGGCCCAACTGCCCTTTCTTTCTTCCAACCGGATCTTCAGGATGTGCTTCAAGATCTTATTCACGCCTTCGACTTGTCCGTTTGACTGAGGATGATACGGCGTAGAGTAATGCTTCTTGATGTCACATGATGAGCAGAAGTCCCTTAACTTACTTCCATCGAACTGCCTTCCGTTATCCGTGACTATTGACTGTGGTAACCCAAATCTGCATATCAGGTTTTTCCAAATGAAGCTTATCATCTTCTCTTGGGTTATAGTCGTTAGTGCTTCAGCTTTGGCCCACTTAGTGTAATAGTCCACGGCCACCACTACAAATTTTACTCCACCTTTTCCGGGAGGGAATGGGCCGATCAAGTCGATACCCCATTTAGCGAATGGCCACGGACTATATACTGATTTCAACTCTTGTGCCGGGGTGTGGATACTTGGAGCGAACTGTTGGCACTTCAACCATCTTTTAGCATATCTGATAGCATTCTTCCGTAGTGTTGGCCAATAATACCCTTGCCTAATAGTCTTGTAGGCCAAGGCTTGCCCCCCGACGTGGCCTCCACATATCCCTTCATGGATCTCTTCTAACACCTTTTGACCTTCTTCCGGGGAAAGGCATTTGAGTAATGGGAGTGAGATCCCTCTTTTATATAGCAGCCCTTCGACCATCGTGTATCTTGCGACTTGCTTCACAATCCGTCGTGCTTCCCATGGATCTCCCGGCTGTTCTCCGTTGGATAGGTATTTGCTAATAGGTTTTCTCCAGTCGTCTGTAGTCAATTGCTGGTTGTTGACTATTTGTTGCCCCCTCTTCAACACTTGATTAACATAATCAAATGTTGAAGAATTAGTTAGCTTTGTGACCACCACTTCTGAAATACTTGGTTCTCCGGTGCTTGTAGCTAACCGGGCTAAAGCATCTGTTTGGGTGTTCTCTAGCAGGGGGATCTGTTCAATGTATACTTGGTCAAATTTTGATATTAGGTGTGCAACGATCCTTTGATAGATGATCATTTGTCGGTCCTTTGCCTCGTACTCACCTCGGACTTGAGATACGATTAACTGTGAATCTCCAAAAATCTGAAGTCTGGTTTCCCCCACAGCTAACGATAGTCTCAATCCTGCAATAAGCGCTTCGTATTCAGCTTCATTGTTGGTTGCTAGGAAATCGAACCTTATTGCGGAGGTGAACACTTGTTTGTCGGGACTTACTAGGACGACACCTGCTCCGGTTGCGGAGCTTGTTGCTGAGCCATCTACGTAAAGGTGCCATGGGTAAATATGCCCCCTTGTCGGATCTTGAGGGTAGGTTAGCTCTACTATGAAGTCTGCTAGAGCCTGCCCTTTAATCGCTGTTCGGGGTGCATACGTTATACCATACTGGCTGACCTCTAGTGACCATTTTAACAATCGTCCGGCCTTGTCTGGTCTATGTAAGACTTGCCTCAAGGGAAAAGTTGTTAAAACTTCCACTTGAGGGTCGAAATAGTACGGTCGGACCTTCCGCACGCTCATCACTAGTGCGTATGTCAGCTTCTCCATAGGGGACTATCGCAGCTCGGCCTCGTGTAGCACCTGGCTGACATAATATATTGGTAGATGCGTCTTGCCCTCCGCACGCACCAACACTGAGCTTATGGCCACTTCTGATGCTGCCAGGTATAAATAGAGTTTTTCTCCTGGTATTGGCTTCGAAAGGATCTGGGGATTACTGAGATAGTTCTTTATGCCCTCGAACGCCTTTTGGCACGCACCAGTCCAAACATAGTTAGACTTCCCGGTTCTCTTGCAGATGCCTTTGCCCTTAATAGACTCGAAGAATGGTCTATTCTTGTCTACGGATCGGGATATGAACCTATTTAGTGCCTCGAGACATCCGGTAAGTCTTTGAACTGCTGGTACGTCCTTTGGTGGTCCCATGTCCAGGATACATTTGACTTGTGAAGGGTTGACTTCTATGCCCCGTTGACTTACGAGATGTCCCAAGAACTTGCCGGATTGTACTCCAAAGCTGCTCTTCTTCGGGTTAAGTTTCATGTTATATGCCCTCATGATGTCGAACGCTTGCTTGAGGTGCTCCAGATGGTCCTCTTTTCTAAGACTCTTCACTACAATGTCGTCAACATATACCTCCATTGTGTCACTAAGGTGTTGGTCGAACATCTTGTTGACTAATCTTTGATATGTGGCGCCGACATTGATTAACCCGAAGGGCATCCTCTTCTAACAAAATAAATTTTTGTTTGTATAGAAGGCTGTATGTTCTTGATCATCGGGATGCATGGCAATTTGATGGTAACCTGCAAAGGCATCCATAAAACGTCATTAGTTCATGTCCCGCCGTATTGTCTACCAGCTGGTCGATGTGAGGCAAAGGAAAGTTATCCTTTGGACATGCGGCATTAAGGTCTGTGAAGTCTATACATAGCCTCCACGTTCCATTCGGCTTCTTGACCAGGACAGGGTTCGCCACCCATTGAGGACATAGTGCTTCCTTTATGAGTTTATTGTCTAAGAGCTTCTTCACCTCACCGGTCAAAGCTTCATACTTATCTGGTCCATATTTCCTTCTCTTTTGACGGACGGACCTCTTTGTGGGATCGATGTTGAGACAATGGCAAGCATGCTCCACTGGTATGCCCGTCATATCTTCATGCGACCATGCAAACACATCGAGATTAGCCCGAAGGAATTCCTCCATCCTGCTTCTATAAGGCTCTTCCAACTTCGACCCAATAAAGAGTTCTAAATCTTGTTTATTTGGGTCAACTTGTATGGACCTGAGCTCCTCAACTGGTGTAGTGCGTCGCTTCTGGTCCTTCCACCTAGGATCATCAAGGTCCTTCGAGGTGCATATATATTCCTTCCGGGGTTGGTTCATAGCCCAATCGAGGCTCGATGTCCTCCGGTACAACCGTCTGACCTTCAGGTGTTGGTTCCATGTCACCACTCATTCCGGCTATGGTTATGGGGTCTTGATCTTGAACCTCCGGGTTATTTACCGATTGCTCCCCAACCGGCTGGTCTTGCTGGAGTGCATTATCTATCTCCATGTCCTCCGGCGTTTGATCCACTTCCATCATTTCGATGTCTATTGAGATATCATCCAAACTGCTCGGCTCATCAGGGGAAGGTTGTGATATCAGATCTTCAAACACCAACACCTGGGTAACAGGCTTCTTCAGAGTTAGTAGGCATTCCCGCGCCTTCTTCTGATCCCCTTTGACCGTACCTGCACCCTTAAGAGTTGGGAATTTGATACAATAATAGTAAGTAGAACATGCGGCTTTAAATTCGGAAATGAAAGGGCGGCCGAGGAACCCGTTATAGGTGGACGGTTGATCTACGACTAAAAAATCTAGCAACCTATTCATCCTCCTTTCCGGGTCCTCTAGCGCTACAAGTTCTACAGGCAATCTTATTACACCTAGTGGGATAGTCACAGCCTCTCTGAATCCCACTATTTTGTGATTACAATCCTCTATATAGGATTCGTAATCTCCTAACTGGTCTAGTGTCTTCTTGAACAGGATGTTCGTGTAGGCTCCAGTATCCACTAGCAGTCGGTGTACTCTCGTGTTCATGATATTGGCGCTGATAACCAGGGAGTCGTTGTGCGGTGTAAGGACCCCTTCGAGATCTGCTTGTGAGAAAATCAAGTCTGCAGTTGGCTTAGCTGATACTTTTGATCCGGACCCCGTCTCCTGTACTTGATTGACCGCCTGAATTTCTGCTTTCTTTTGTCTTTTTTATGTGGGACGGCCATCCACCATTCCTCTAGCCGAACCAATTTCTTCAAATACAAGGATCTCTCGGCTAGGTTCCAAATGTGTCGGCCTTGCCGGTGGACCTCTTCTCACTTGTCTGTTTGGGGCCCTTTCTGCCTCATCGCTGTCTTCATCATCCGAGGCCTCTTGTCTTGGCTGACGCTGCCTTTTCCCCGGAGCTTTCTTGACGAATTCGGCAAGTTTCCTGTCTTCGTAAAATTTCCAAAATTGTTTCAGAAGATCCCGGCATTCACTGGTGAAGTGCCCAATACTCTGATGATATGCACAAAATTTATTCGGGTTTAACTTGCTTCGATCCTGCCTGATCCTTTGGGGTGCAGCTAACATGTCCTGATCTTTCACAGCTGTGAAGACGTGGTCAATTGTGGTAGTCAATACTTGGTTTAGTTTTTCTTTGTACTCCGCCGTGTCTCCAAATGATTTCTCTCAAATTTAGAAGGAATAAAATTCATCTATATTATATATTATGAGATCACTAGACCTACATATATATACATGAGCCTGCAGCCTAATTTAGGAATATGGACAGCTAATTCTAAGGAATCAGATCCCTATGATTATGGGATTGATCCTAATTACATAAACCTAATAATAGCAAGATATAAAATATAACTTCCTAAAATACACAAATACAATCACTGTTTTGACACTCCCCCTCAAGCTGGTGAATAAGTGTTTTCCATTCCCAGCTTGGATATAATTCTTTCAAAGTTAATGCAATTCAGCCCCTTGGTGAGTATGTCTGCAAGTTGATTCTGAGTGGATACATATGGTGTACAAATCATGCCACTGTCTAGTTTTTCCTTGATGAAGTGTCTATCAACCTCAATATGTTTAGTTCTATCATGTTGCACCGGGTTGTGGGCTATACTAATTGCAGATTTATTGTCACAATATAACCTCATAGGTTCATCCCACCTTATCTTCAAGTCTTCCAATATAATCTTCAGCCATAGAAGTTCACATATTCCGTGGGCCATTGCTCGAAATTCTGCTTCAGCACTCGACCTAGCTACTACATTCTGCTTTTTACTCTTCCAAGTCACTAGATTTCCACCAAGGAAGGTGCAGTATCCAGTAGTTGATCTCCTATCTACCACTGACCCCGCATAGTCCGCATCTGTATATGCTTCAAGACTTACAGCAAAAGCAATGTCTGGTCTAGTGTGAGATAAGTAAATAAGTCTGCCCACAAGTCTTTGATACATACCCTTGTCCACGGCAATATCCTCCTCCGCACTTCCCAACTTTATATTTGGGTCAACAGGAGTACTTGCTGGTTTGCAGGCTGTCTTACATGTTTCTTTAAGCAAGTCAGTAATATATTTTTGTTGAGATATGAAGATTCCTTTCCTGGAATGAGCCACTTCAATTCCCAAGAAATATTTAAGTCTCCCTAGTGTCTTGATCTCGAACTCCGTGGCAAGGCATTCACTTAACACTTGCTGCTCCTTTTTGTCATCCCCACTTACTATAATATCATCTACATACACCAATAAAATTGTTACTCCCCCTGAAACTGAATGTTTGATAAATAATGTGTGATCCTCTTGGCTCTGTTTGTAGCCCAAACCTGTCATAACTTTGGTGAATCTTCCAAACCATGCTCTTGGGGATTGTTTCAGCCCATATAGAGCTTTTCTTAACTTGCAAACAGTTCCAGCAGCAACCTGTCCGTTGTAACCAGGGGGTAACTCCATGTATATTTCTTCTTCAAGGTCTCCATGTAAAAATGCATTCTTCACATTGAATTGCTGCAGGTCCCAATCATTATTTGCTGCTAATGACAATATTACTCTGACCGTGTTCATCTTAGCAACCGGGGCAAATGTCTCCAAGTAATCAACTCCATAGGTTTGAGTGAAGCCTTTAGCCACTAACCTTGCCTTGTATCGTTCAATGGTCCCATCAGCCCTATACTTTACTGCATATACCCACTTGCATCCTACTGGTTTTTTTCCAGTTGGTAGGGTGACAAGTTCCCAGGTCCTATTTTTGTTCAACGCTTCCATTTCCACAACCATGGCATGTTTCCATTTCCTGTCAGATAATGCTTCAGATACAGAGGAAGGTGTGTGTGTGGAGTTGAGGTTTGTGAGAAAGGTTTTATGGGTAGGTGAGAATTTTCCAAAGGATAAGAAATTTGATAGTGGGTAAAGTGGTTGTTGGGTGCATGTTCTAGTTCCCTTTCTGTGGGCAATGGGTAGGTCTAGGGTTTGGTCCACCTGTGTTTCTAGATTTTTAGAAACAAACTCATTAGAATCATTGGAGTTTATAGGAGACGAAGGTGTTACCTCATGCAATGGTGCTGGGTTGGACTCTTGGACGTCACCAGATTCTGGAATGACCTTTTCTCTCCTTGAATAAACCAGATTTTTCCCAAATTTTCCACCATCAGGTGCAGGTCTTGCTGTTGGTTCAGGTGTAAGTCTAGGTGTAGGTCATGCGATTGGTTCAGGTGGTTCATGTGTAGGTCTTTTCTCAATTTCGGGGAGAACAATGTCATTTGTCCCAATTTCAGGTCCAAATGTCATATTTGGAAGCATGAGAGTCTCATCTTCCTCTCTTACATTCTCCCCCTGAAGATGAGGCTGCTTGAAATAGCTCTCTTGTTCGTTGAAGGTGACATCTCTTGACACATAGAATTTTTTAGATAGAGGGTGAAAACATTTGTATCCCTTTTGTGTGGTAGAGTACCCTAAGAATACACATTTTATAGCCCTAGGGTCCAATTTTCCCCTTTCATTACTATGAACATGTACAAAGGATACACACCCAAATATTCTAGGTCGGAGTTTATTTGTAGGATCCAAGTGTGGGTAGAATGAGGATAGGACTTCCATGGGACTTTTTGAGTCTAAGATTTTAGTGGGTAGCCTATTGATTAGATAGGTGGCAGTGAGAAGGGCTTCCCCCCAAAATCTCTTAGGAACATGGCTCTGAAAAAGTAGAGCTCTAGTTTGATCTAATAGGTGCCCATTTTTTCTTTCTGCAATCCCATTCTGTTGGGGTCTGTTCACACATGAGGACTCATGGATTATCCCTTCCTTTTGGCAAAAAGAGTTTAGTACAAGGTTAAAGTAGTCCTTGGCATTATCAGACCGAATTCTTTTGATACCCACCCAAATTGATTTTTAATCATTGAGACAAACCGAAAAACACGGAGCTAACTTCAGATTTTTGTTTCAATAAAAAGACCCAAGTCACTCGAGTACAATCATCTATGAAGGTTAAAAACCATTTAGCACCTGAGATATTAGGAACAGAAGCAGGACCCCATACATCAGTGTGAACAAGAGAAAAAGGGAAAGGACTTATCTTGTTGCTAATGGGAAAATGTACACGCTTGTGTTTAGCAAGCTCACACACCTCACAATGGAGACTCTCCACATTTAAGGTTTTAAACAAGGAAGGGAAATGGACTTTTATAACTCGAAATGAAGGGTGTCCTAGCCAGTAATGGTATAGTTGAGCTTTCTCTTTATTGGTCATAGTGGATTCAGATATAAGAGAGTGGCTCTTGGTAGGCAAATTAGGATCCTCCATGTAGTATAGGCCATTCCATTCTCTAGGCAGTATACAAGAGTTACTATGAAAAACAACATTACATGAGAGATCCTTTGTGAGTTTTTGGATAGAAATAAGATTGGTGGACAGTTTAGGGACATGAAGAACATTTTTTAATGTCATGGATGGGCTTATTTAGACCTCTCCTTGTCCTGCTGCAGTTATAAGGGTTCCATCTGCTGTGGAAATTTTCTTGCTGCTTGGACATGGGGAATACGTAGAGAAGTATTTGGGTAAAGGGGTCATATGGTCAGTGGCTCCAGAGTCTAATATCCAGTAATGTGTAACTAGTGTATCTGAAACATTAAGCCCAAAAGAAAGTGGAAACTTACCAGAATATGTTAAGGAGCATGTACCTGTGGGCTTCTCCAATTTACTAAGGAAGGATCTTACCCATTCTATCTCTTCATGATTCAGTTGGACAGATCCTTCACTTTGTCCATTAGCCTGGGTTCTATACCCAGTTTCCAGAATATGGTCCATGATCTCAAACATGACCAGGTGCGATCAAGGGAGAGAGGGTTACGCTGCAATGAAGGTTGCGACAAGGCTTAAAGGTAGTGCAGCAATGAAGGTTGCAACTTAGGTTTACAGGCACGGTCAGAGACTCCCAAGAATCAGGAGCTCTGATACCATCTCAAATTTAGAAGGAATAAAATTCATCTATATTATATATTATGAGATCACTAGACCTACATATATATACATGAGCCTGCAGCCTAATTTAGGAATATGGACAGCTAATTCTAAGGAATCAGATCCCTATGATTATGAGATTGATCCTAATTACATAAACCTAATAATAGCAAGATATAAAATATAACTTCCTAAAATACACAAATACAATCACTGTTTTGACAATTTCAAATTTTTCGGGGCTTTGTAACCACTACCACTAGGCTTCTTCCCATTTTTCTTGTCATCAGCCTCTGAACCCAACTGTTTGGCTATTGCTTCTTGCATTACAACATACACACCGGCTTTGTGGCAGAACTCGGCATATGTATTAGGACAAGCTAGATGCATCTCTTTCCATAGGTCCGTTCCTTTACGCAGTCCCGCCATGACTGCCACAACCTTTGTGTCATCGCTGACTGACTTACCTTCTAAAAGGATCTTGTCGAAGCGTTCTAAGTATTGTTGATCGGTCTCCTCGGCCCCTTGTGAGATATTGGCCAGCCTATGCTTTTGTGTCAGATATGTTCTGAATCCCGAAAAGTGGGATAGGAATTCCCGGGTCAACTGTCCAAATGATTGAATTGATCCGGGTGTCAAGGCTGAGAACCATCTGTGTGCACGGTCTCCAAGAGTTAAGGGAAAGTTCCGGCATTGCGTCGCGTCTGATGCCCCCATTGAGATCATGTAATCAGCATATTTTGAGATGTGAACCTTGGGGTCAGACTCTCCCTCATACAGCACTAATGAGGGAAACTGTATCTTCTTCTGGATGGGTGCTGTAAGGATGACTGATGACAGTGGTGAAATTGGAAGTGACGTGTACGTCTCAACCTTGTCTTTGATGGCCACCTGGTGTTGTAAGTCCTCCACAGCTTTCTTCAACTTTTCTATCTCTAGGACCGACGACCCCCGGGACGATCCCCCTCCTCGAGGCTGTTCCAGGTGCACCTCATAATGACGTGCTGCCTCCGGCAGTCCCTCATTTCGGGCGATCTCTCGGTGCGGTCGTTGGAGGTTACTCGCGGTATTGGGTCCTAACCTCTCGGACGCTCGCCTCCTCAACCTTTCCTGGACTGACCTTCGTTGATGCCTAGCATCAGACTCACAAGGTTCATGATGCTGAGAATGCTCGGACCTTCCACTTCTGGTCCGATGGCTCGGCACATTGTGTCTTTCACCTTGTGATCCCTCTTGGTATCCTAGATGATCTCCTGCTTGCCCAGCTGGTCGCCCTTCTTCTCGCTCAGCTGGTCGCCGGTCCGAGCATTGAGGTTGTGGCCCCAGACGGTCACACATCTTCTGTTTGCCTTTCGAGTTCACCGGAGCAACTCGTCCACTACTAGCCTCCTCCTCCTGGGCATGATAACTTGTACGGGTCTCATGTCTGGTCTCTGTTGGGGCCGCCTAAATTACGGGTTGACGCGCCACCACAATTTGCTGCCTTTGCATCTGTCTGAGGGTAGCCATCGCCCTCTCGATGTCTTCTGGGGTCCTGACCATCGATTTGATGGTTGCTTCAATCTGGGGTCTCTCTGGTGCCGCTGGCAATGCTGGGATTCGAGTCGTCTCAGCATGACGACGTCCCGAAGGCTTCTTTCCCTTCCACCTTCGGCTTGTTGAGGTGGTATGGGATTCACCGTGGGAGGTCTCGTACATTTGTCTCGTCATTGTTTCCGGTGACAATTGAGTATAGTAAATGAGTTTTTAAAGAAATCTTTTCTAGTTCGTGTTTTCGAAGATAACAAATTCTTGAAAACACTCACAATTGAAGATATTCCTCAAAACTTTTACCAAACTTCGAAAGGCGTTCTTGGTGTTCTTGAGAAATAATGAAGAATGAGTATCGAATTCTTCAATCGACGAAGGTTCGGACCCATCCTCTAGCTCCAAATTGTTGAGCAATTTATATAATCGGGAGATTAATGTGGCTAATTTACGTAGGAAATTACTCAAACAATAATCTTAAGGTGTCAATTAGAATTATAATATGAAATATAGTTGGAAAAGTAGAGAGAGAAATATTGTAATGGGTTCTTTGTATTAGGAATTTTTCAGATCCTTACAAATGAGATGTTTTTACATATTTATACCCTTTTTAAGGGTGAGGTGGCGCCCACTTAAGCCACATGGTTTCTGGTGGTGACAAGTGTTCTCCACTTGTCACCCCCTGGATGTTCTACCCCACTAACTCTAGCCTAAATGACCCGAACCCTTCATACAGGTTCCTTAGACATCTTGTGTCTTCTTTCCTTCGAGGAAGGTACTAGCAACGGGGCGAGCATTGTGGCGAGCAAGGGGGCGAGCAAATGGGCGAGCATCGTAGGCTTATCCTCTTGGCTTGCTGCCTTGTCACATCCAGGCTGAAGGCAAGCAGATGGGCGAGCATGAAGGTGAGCAACCTAGTCTTGGCTTCATGGGCTTGTTGCTTTGTCATGCTCGGAGCTTCAGGCGATCAAGTGGTGAGCAGGCCAGCGAGCATTGAGGCGAGCAACTGGGGAGTGGCCACGTAGGCTTTTTACTTCGACACCTCTGGGCTCTGGTGAGCATGTGGGCGAGCACCCAGGCGAGCATGTGGGCGAGCAGCTTACTCATTCCTGCTTGTTTATACTTTGACTATTCTCTAATCATCAAGCTTAGATCATTTTATCAACACTAAGAAATTTGGCAATAATTTATTTATATTATCATTAAGAACTATTTTATTGAATAGTAAATTTTGTGATATAACATATAAATATATATTATCAAAGAATATGTGGATATTTTTATATAATATAAAAGTGTAATCTTAATTGGCTAATTTTAGGAAATAAAGTGACAACATATGCATGCAACTTAAATTTTCGGATCGAGTATCATTCAGTCGTGGCAGAAGCCGCTGCATTTTTATTTATCAATTAACCATCTGCAAATTCAATGGATATAGACCATCTTTTAGTGGCCCAATGTTGCTAGTTTCATGCCCCTTTACCTCGTAAGTAGCGAAAATTTTATTGTTTTTAAAAGAGATTGATTTTTTTTTTTACTCCCATTAAATTTGAATTTGTTCCATATAAATTACTCCCTCCGTCCATGAAAATTAGTCCACGTTGCCTTAAATAGCCGTCCACAATAAATAGTCTACCTACCCAAAATGGAAAATTTTCAATCATTATTTTTATTTTTAAATACACATATACTCACTTTTACACATCACATCAAATACTTTATTAATAATTAACACTTCTTTATACTAATACACTCACTTTTACACATCAACATCAACTTTTTCTTAATAACCGTGCACAACTAAGGTATACTAAATATCATGGACGGAGGTAGTACTTATTTTAATATTGATCATAAGTTTAAAATATTTTGATTTTAATCATTTTTTAAATTTACAGGACTAATTTCAAAATGAGCAAAATCAAAATATTTTCAAGCTTATTGATCTTTTTTAAATATTGCTTTAAAAATTTTAAAATATTTTCTGAACATTCACATACATC
Source organism: Prunella vulgaris (assembly GCA_026898435.1). Classification (NCBI taxonomy): domain Eukaryota; kingdom Viridiplantae; phylum Streptophyta; class Magnoliopsida; order Lamiales; family Lamiaceae; genus Prunella; species Prunella vulgaris. Next base: position 323,047 of record JAPKLY010000282.1, on the reverse strand, counting down.
ATTCTTATTTTTAGGCTCCGTTTGGCAGACATGATAAGAAAATAGTTCAAGAAAAGCCCTCGTAAACTATTTTCGTATTTCTGATGTTTGGTAGAGTTGATAGGAAAATTATCTGATGTTTGGTAGACTAAAATAGCTATATTATTTCTTTCATATTGTTTGGTAGATCAATCTGGAAGCAAATACAACATTAATAGAAAGATACTAGTACAATGACCAATAATCCAGTCAACAATCAATCCACCATAAGCCAATATTTCTAACTTTATACGACTATTCCCAGCAAAAATAAAGATAACAAATTCAACATTTATCATTGAGCATCCACAAAATTTATTAGTGTATTGAATTTTTCATCACTGTGCATCCACAAAAACAAAGATAAAAAATTCAAAATTTATCAATAAAATAGCTTACCGCGATTTCTTCTATTTTAGATAAAACACAATTTTTTCAATTTCTTCTAACAACTTTTTAGGTGCTTGATCAAGAAGGGCCTTTGTTAATGGTGGGATTAGGTTTGGTAATTTTAAAGGCAGACTCTAAAATTGGGGTAAAGATGAAAACTCAAATTGGGATAAAGTGTTGGAAAAAGAGTTTATGTCGATATGATAATACAAACTGTAAAATAAAAAATAAAAGAGTGATACAACGGAGAAAGAAAGATACACGAAAATAAACAACAATACAAAAAAAAAAAAATTGTCGTCGAGTCAGGAGTCCTCTTCCCGCAAAGCGAATATTACCTGGCAGTGCTCTTCGGTTTGGAATAACGTTCCCAAAGATAAAACGACGTACCCCTTCAAGTGTGCAGCACCGTAGGACTTGAAGTTCCGGCGAACAAAAGAACTCTATGAACTGAACTGCACCTATAAGCTATATACAGAGTTTGGACAGTGAGAGAAGTGTGTAATGTATTCTCTGAATGAATGAGGACACCTATTTATAGGTGAACCTCCACTCGTAAAGGGGAAAAAAATGTGTCAGCATTAATGTTGACGGACAGATTTGAGGAATGTCAACAGTTACGAGATTGATTTGCAATCAATCCGTGTTGACCTGACATAAATGAATTTTGCACGTTTTTGTGCTGATACAAGATGGTCAAAGCTGAGTCAGCTTTAGGTTCATTGAATCTGACCAGTGCTGAGTCATCTTAATGTCAGCTTCAGATTAATCGAATCTGTACAATGAAGTCAACTTTCGGTATGGATTTGACCCATTACCGAATTAATTGGGTTGGACCACAAACTTTTTGTGTTCTAAAAAAATAGATGGACACCAGACCCAAGTACACCCAAAGTCCATCTGCCAAGATCCAAGGCCATGGGCTCGGGCTCCGCGCGCGTGTGGCTATTTTGATTGCCAATCAATCAACTATAGTTTGATTAGCTTCGTTGACTTCTTACTAATATTATGTATATTAATCTTCTCGTTTTTCAATGTGGGATGAAAATTAATTACATAATTAATTTTCTCCCTAATTTAAAGTATTAAACTTTGATTTGTTGACTCAATTTCTCACTCACCATTAATTGGTTTTGTGAGTAATTAATACATTAAATTCATTTACTACGAGAGTAGAACACACTCTCATCAATTAACATCAGAGATATTAATTTTAATCTCTTCATTTTATTGGTCAAACAATACCAATTAATTTATTTAATATTTAATTAAATATTAAAATATTTCCAACATAAAGATGAAAAGTCGGCACATTCCCAACATGCATTTTGTTCAATTTCTTCTAACTACTTTTCAATTTCTTCTAAGAATGAAACACATTTTCTTCTAAAAACTCTTCAAATTTCAGATGGACTTCGATTTCCAGTAGTGGGGTGAATTTGTGGTTGAGGATTGAGGCATGAGTTCGACTTCTATAGCGCGACTTGCAGACGACTTCAACTGGCAGCGAAGAACATGGGCTGTGGAGGTAGCAGTGGCCGACAGCTTCACGACGACTGTTTGAATTCTGGCGAGTGGTTTTCATTTCCAGGCGGGCATCTATATATGCTTCCATGGCTGTGGGACTTCTATGGCGCGATTTCTCGGCTTGTTCTTCGAACCTTGGGGGTGACGGCCGGAGGTGGACGACGGCTCGGGATCGCCGGAAAAATTCTGCTAGTCTTCTTCGATTTTTTCTTCTCTGGGGTTCAGATTAGGCGAGCATTGTGTTGTAACGATGAGATGAGGTATCACCGTTATGTATATATACTATCATTGTTAAAAATCAAATATTTTTTATAATAGTAATAATATATATGAATAATAGTGATAATGATTATACATAATAGTAATACAAGTTTATACGAACTCGAGTTCACAAGAGACATATTCAATCACGAATAGCTTGCGAGTTACGTCAATTTACTTAAATTCCTATTGAATATTTGACACCTGTAAATAATTAAAAATCTCGAATCAAATTTGTTAAGTCATATAATGATTAATGACCTTCGTGTATATCAATAGTATATCACAAATAAACAAATGAGGGACAATCCATCTTATCCAGAGTCAATTACCAAGTATAATTTCCTCTGAAACATAAATTAATTAAATAAAAACTCCAATAGTTATATTTAAAAAAAATATGAAAAGAAGTATTAAATGACGTCGTTTCTGACCCCACATCAGCCGTATATTTCGCAATGTATGTATGTATCTGTATCTATTATAAATATAGCGGCAGGCACACGCTACAATGGCAGCCATTAGAGTAGCCTTCTCCACTTCTCTTCTTCTCCGCTCTTCGACTTCATCTCCTCGTTTCTATCATTCTGGCCCCGCCCTTTTCTCCAATTTGCGATTTGGGCCCATCTTTGAAATCTCTTTGAATTTCACGGCCCTCTCTTCCGGAAGATCAAGGCGCATGGCTCACTCCACTACTCGGGCCACTCTTGGTCTCACTCAACCTAAAATGATCGATCCCCCACAGGTTTTTTTTATGATTATGTTGTTGCAGTGGACTTGCTTTTTGTTATTAATTTGGCACTCTTAAGTTGATGCGATGGGTTAAATTGGAAATGTTCGAATTGGGTTGTGGTTAAATCAAGTTTGTTTTTCACAATCTGCAAGTTGATTCGTGGGTTTGAATGAGTAGTTTTGGGATGTTTAATCTTGATTGATATTTTTGAAGAGTTATTGTTAATTCAGTTTCGAATTATTCTATAGCCCTTTTAAGTGCATATGTTCATTTCTTCCAATATAAATGAAAGGGTTTATTTTTTTGAAGATGCTATTAGTGCATTACTTGATTGATTTTTGGAACGGAGTGAGTTGATATATATATTTCTGGAATGATGTTAGATCTCTTTTGCTGCAAAAGAAGTTGATTTGGCTGAATGGAAGGGTGACATTCTTGCTGTTGGGGTCACCGAAAAGGACTTGGTGAAAGATGAGAACTCCAAGTTCAAGAATGCAATTCTTCAGAAGCTAGATGTAAAGTTAGGTGGATTATTATCTGAAATCTCATCTGAGGAAGATTTTACAGGAAAGGCAGGGCAATCGACAGTTCTTAGGCTTCCGGGTCTTGGTTCGAAGAGAGTTGGTTTAATTGGGCTTGGTTCAGCTGCATCGCCAGTTATAACTTATCGTAATTTTGGCGAGGCTGTAGCTGCAGCAGCCAAGTCTGCTCAGGCAACTAATGTTGCCATCACTCTTGCTTCTTATGAAGGAATTTCTGCAGAATTGAAGCCCAGCACTGCTTCAGCCATAGCTACGGGTTCGTTTCATATGTCTGATCCATATATTTGAATTAACTTGCTACATATTTTGTTATTGTGTATCCATTAGGTTGGAATTTGATTGAATTTTTAAATGCTGCAGGAGCTCTGTTGGGTACTTTTGATGACAATAGATTCAGATCAGAATCGAAGCAGCCATCTCTCAAGACGGTGGACATCATTGGCCTTGGTACTGGAACTGACATTGATAAAAAACTTAAGTATGCAGAAGATGTTTGCTCTGGAATCATTTTTGGGAAACAGCTTGTAAATGCTCCGGCTAATGTCCTCACTCCAGGTTCGTCATATTCTATTGTTGCTTGTGCAAATGGATGATCACTGGAATTTTCATTTTACATTTTTGTGTTTGGTGGTAGTTTGAGTCTTTGTATGTTACAACTGTTCTTGTCTTCTCATTTTGATTTTTCATAAATTTCAGGAGTTCTTGCAGCTGAAGCCCAAAGTATTGCTTCAGAATATAGTGATGTTTTGACTGCAAAAATATTGGATGTAGAGCAATGCAAAGATTTAAAAATGGGTTCTTACTTGGGTGTTGCTGAAGCATCTGCTAATCCTCCTCACTTCATCCATTTATGCTACAAGCCACCTGGTGGAGAAGTCAAAACCAAGCTGGCCTTAGTTGGAAAAGGCTTGACTTTCGATAGGTAAAAATACATAGCATGTACACAAATGTTTTAAGTCAATATTCTTTGTTCTTAATTGAATTTATGTATACTTGTTTATAATTCAGCGGTGGCTACAATATCAAGACGGGAGTTGGCTGTTCCATTGAAATGATGAAAGTTGATATGGGAGGCTCAGCAGCTGTATTTGGTGCAGCGAAAGCTCTTGGACGAATCAAGCCTGCTGGAGTAGAGGTGGATATGTTTCTTCTTTCTCATGTTTTTTTCATGTGTTCAGTAGGATGGATTGAAAAATTGCGAACACTCTCCTTTCTCTAGAATTTTAGGTGAATTAGGAATAAAGTAAAGAACTATTATGTGTTTGCAGGTTCACTTTATTGTTGCAGCTTGTGAGAATATGATAAGCGGTACAGGTATGAGGCCTGGTGACATTCTCACAGCTTCAAATGGAAAGACCATTGAGGTATATTTCTCCCTATACCAATCATACAGTATAAGTGTATAACCTATATTCTGTGATATCTTTGTTGAACAATACTCAAATTAGGGGCAATTTCTTTGTAACTTTTTTAAAGCTTAAACAATAAATTGTTTTAGCTACTTAAGATAAAGGATCCTGACACACGAAACTCTTCATTCAAAAGGAAGAAAACACTCTGAAAAATGATTAAAATATCTTTGTTGATAAATTTAGCAGAACTAAAATCCAAGTGATATTTTGTTATATTTTCAGATCTTCATCCTATTTTTCTTGTGATCCATGAGCTTGGTGATTTATTCTTTATAGGTAAACAATACAGATGCCGAAGGCAGACTTACACTTGCAGATGCTTTGGTATATGCATGTAATCAAGGTGTTGAGAAGGTATGTAGAGGTGTTGTTTAAGTTTCATTCTATTGTCTACTTTGTTTTCAGATATTGTTTGCTTTTCAATTTCACTGCCTCTTTCGGAGGAAAAATGTCCCGAAGCTTGAAATGACTGTAAGCTTTTAGCTATTCTATAATTTGTATGCTGTGGATGGAATTCTTGAATCTCGAGCAATAGTGTTAGAGTTTAGACATAATGTGTGCGTGTTCACTTTTGGACATGTATAGTTGCAGAGAAAAATGGAACTGTTCTATGACTTTGTAAGTGTGCATCTCAAATAAGAATGTTCCAAAACTACATATGTAGTACTTAATTTTAAGTTTCAGATAGGTTTATCGGAAAGTTCTAGTTGCTGCAATTTCCTCGAGTTATGGATTCCATAGTCGGATATAACATCAGCTGATAATTTTACATGTTTAAACAATTCCAGGGAGTTATGGATTTCCATAGTCGGATATAAAATCAGCTGATTAATTTTTCATGTTTAAATAATTCCAGTGCATTGCACTAGGATAGGCATTGAATTTTTCTATATATGCTGGAAATTGCTTTGAAGTGAATGTTTTAAAAGTCTTGTATCTAATGTGCAGATCGTGGATTTAGCTACATTAACTGGTGCTTGTGTTGTTGCTCTTGGACCCTCTATTGCTGGTATGCAAAATTTTTGTAAATTTCTATTAATTGGTTGGATAGAATGTGTTTTGAGTTTTGAAAGCTAGAAAAAGCAAAATACAATGTACTAAGAAGCAAGTGGCCTTGTTCTTGTCATAATTAGGTATATATGTGATTTAAATGGGGTTACTGATGCATGGAAATTCACCAGTTCATTTCAATGCATAATAACAGGTGTTTTCACTCCCAGTGATGACCTGGCAAAAGAGGTACTAGGAGCTGCAAATGTTAGTGGGGAAAAATTGTGGAGGATGCCGATGGAAGAAAGTTATTGGGAGAACATGAAATCAGGAGTGGCGGATATGGTAAATACAGGTGGCCGTCAAGGTGGATCCATCACTGCTGCGCTTTTCTTGAAGCAGGTAAACTCATCATGCCTTCTTTTGTTCGTCGTCCTTGAGTTTTGATCTATGTGCTTTTTTTTAATTACTAATTTCAGCTACTAATTCAAAGTACAGTAGAGTGATAAATAAGATTATTCATCCATACAAAGAGGAGAGAAGATAAATAAGATTTCTGACAAAATAATAATGTGATTGGCAGTTTGTGGACGAAAAAGTGCAGTGGATGCACATAGACATTGCTGGCCCTGTGTGGAACGATAAGAAGAAAGCTGCAACCGGGTTTGGGATTCCTACATTGGTCGAATGGGTGCTAAACAACTCGTCGTAATTTTGTCTCCCGTGTACCGAGTAAAATGGATCAGAGATTCGGAGATTCTTGGCTGCACATGTTTTAACCTCAATAGAATAAAGATGGAAGGGGCAATGGGGTGAGATAGTGGGTTTGAATGTTTGATAGGAACTCTTTCCATCTTGCCTCAGTTTGTGTTATCTTTCTGGTTTGATCCTTAATTGACGTTTTATACATTTGCTCTGAGTAAAGCTCATTTTGGCGCATGTTTTTGTGGGGTGGATTTAATTGGACGTAATATTCATCCTAAATGTTAATCTCGGGTAATACGTTGCCAGAAGTTTTGTGTGTGTGTGTGTTTTGAAACTCTAAAAAAAAAAGTGTAGGATCACTTTTTTTTTAGTTGGTAAGACCTTTTTTTTTTTTTTAAAGTAGTTCTACATTTTTTTAGATTTTGAAAGCACACCTTTTATATGCACCGGTGAAATGAGCAACTCCAGTGTTTTTTAAATAATATTTCCCCCAAAATTTTGTATTTTTGGAATTTTATGTGGTTCTAAATTTTTTTAAAATAAAATAGTGGTTACATTAGTAAATATGTGTATAATTTTATAAATGTGTACGTAAATTAATTTTTCTTTAAGTAGTGTTTAAATTGGTGTGATGTACAAATAAAAAAAATATACAAATTCTTTCAGGATGGAGATCATTTTTTAGTTATTTTTGCTTGAAAGTTGCATAAATAATTTGATTAATATTGTTCAGCAAAAATAATTATAACTAGTAAAGTCAATTGATATTATTTGAGAAGATATTTGAATTTTATGATACATTGAGTATATGAGAGTTCATCTATATTTTGGGCATTCAAGAGTAAAGTGCAGATAGTTAATGAATAAGTACTATGCCCTTTGTATTAGAATGAATTTTTTATTTTTTAGCTGTTCTTAAATAAAATTCTCATTTTATAAATAATATTAATAAATAAATATTTTTTAAATAAATATTTTTTTTTCTTTTCACAATTTACTCATCCTGAGGAGTATAATTTGTTTTATTGTAAATTGGGAATAAATTTGGAGGCTTTGAATACAATTCAAGTTCATTTTTAAAAAGTTACACAAAATACTATTGAAAAGTTACACATGTTATTATTGAAAAGTGTATTTTTAATGGTGTAATTTCTTATTAATAATTTGTGTAATTTTTCAGTAATAAATTGTACAATTTTTTAAAAATACACTTGCATTACACGGTACAGAAGACAGATTTACTCATATGACCCTCCCTACCTTGGTCCGAAAATCTACAATTGCATGTATCCTTTTTACACACAAAAGTAAGGATATGGCAGGGTATGGCAGAAAACTCCATCTTATCTTAAATAGAAAATGACAAATTATTTGTAATTTTCTTTTTTAAAATTAATTTAAATTCTCTCTCTTAAAACATATTTTCTTCTTATCCTTTGAGTTTAATGTCTAAAATGTCCTTGCTAATGTATGGACATATCCCATCAAGCAAGAATAATACTATACTATATAACAATACTCAAATCCTAATATGCAACTAAATTCCCCTGAATTTAATGATGCCAGGACAATATTATACAAATTATTTTTTTAGTAATTGAATAAATGTCGAGGTGTTTTTAAAATTCTATTTACCCAAAAAAAATTCTTAAGTTATACTCAGAAAACCAATTTAAGTTTAAAAAGTGTTTCTTTACTTTTTTAACATGCATAATAATTTGAGATTATGAACTAAAGTAGATGATTTTTTTCAACAAATTATATATTTATTTTTTTCTTTTAAAAAATCCACTTAAAAAAATCTTTAGAAAAAGATAAAATTTTATATGAAAATAGTTCATGGTAAATTTATCATGAACTAGTTTTAAAATATCAAATATTTAATAAGTATATCCAAAGTTTGAAATTTCGCGAAATTTCAGAAATTTGAGGGTACCGATATAGAAATTCACTTGAACGATTATTTTTCCAAAATTTAAGTCAAATTTCGGGAAAATTTCGGGAAATTTCGGTTACTATATCGATATCGGTCCAGGGTAATGCAAAATGTGCAGATTATCGAGAAATATCGTGGAAATTTCGGTAATTTATCGGTCAAAATTTCGAGAAATTTCGGGAAATAATTTTTTATTTTTTTTTCAATTCTCAATTCTCAATCCTCGGGACTTGGTACCATTATTGCTTAGACCAAGATGGTCTTTCTTCTTTTACATTTGAGGCTCATAGGACATCATTTTGGTATTAGCTGTGTAATATTCAATAATTATGAACAATTGTTGTATCGTTTTATATTTTTTACGTATGTTTTCTTGATATGTTTGTTGTAAGATTCTCATTTTATTGAGATTTTAAGTTCAATTAATGTATTAAGACAAGTAATAATATTGTCTAAAATTTCATGTTAAATTTCCATCATTTTAATGAAATTTCCGTGAATTTTCTATTTTTTACCGATATCGATATTTCCACCGATATATCCATAAATTCAGGGTACCGATATTTCTGTCGATATCAATATTTTCATCCTTGAGTATATCAAAGGTCTTATCAGAAGTATAAAAAAATTTTGTCAATAATATTATGTTATAAGTTTTATTGGTCTCAATTTATTGATACTTCTAATAAATATTTTAATATATTTAATTAAATATTTAATATTTTAAAATAATTTTATAATAAACTCATATAAATCATTTTCATATAAAATCATTTTCATCAAAGAATCACGTGGCTTCAGAAATCAATGATTGGTGAACTATGACTCACGAATTTTCTTTTAAAAAATATTATACAATATCTAATTCGCACGCATATTTTTAAAAGGGTGCAGTTTTTGAATTTACATATTCAACGGATTCTCGAATTCAATTGGTAAATTTTACATATTAAGCAATAATATATTATTTTAATTGTATTTTATTTTATTATATTACATAATGTAAAATTGTAAATATGACACTCATATAAACTGAATTTACTATTATAATTTATGTATTGAACTAATAAAATTTAAATTGATATTTTTTTATAAATATAATAAAACATTGAATATTTTAAATTTAGAATGAGAAAAATATAAATTAATTTAATAAAATTTAAAATATAGTATAATATATTTTTAAAACTTTAAAAAAAAAATTCAAATCCACGTCGTATCGCCCTAACATTCCACACCTGTGCACCAATGAGTGCTGTACCTATAAGAAATTGTTCACTTTGATTCAACTCTTGCTCGGCTCCACGTCTCCTCTTCGTCAATTTCCCCCTTCTCTCTCCACTGATTCGCTGAAAGCGATCGGCAACTTTAATCCTTTGCTCGCTGTTTCTTTCTTGTTTGATTTACGGTTAAAATGATGAAGTAAAAGCTGGTAAAAAGGGGAAGATGAGCGTTTCTTTGACTGTAATGACCTTCAATCTTCTTGAAGATCAGCCCGAAGACAGCCCGAATTCGTGGGAAAAGAGGAGGGATTTGTGTGTCACTGTCATCACTAGCTACTCCCCCATCATTCTCTGTACTCAGCAAGGTCTTTAATCTCACTGCGGATTTTGAAATCTTGGTGATTGTGCGTTTTTTCTTGAAATGGTTTATCTGAAGTGGATTGGGAAGAGGGTTTGATTTTGAAATTTGTCATATTTTGCTGATTTATTGATCTTGATTTTGTTTGATGGTTTCTTGTTTTGGTTTGGAAATGGTTAGGGGTGAAGTCACAATTGGAGTATTTACAGCAATGCTTGCCAGGTTAGATTCTTGATGAAGTTTTGGTGAATCTAGACGTGGCATGTTTTGCCTGTGAAAATGAGTTACTTATTTTGATAGAGTTCTATTGATGATTTTTTTTGGGCGTATTTAGATGTGTTAGATTTGAGTTTTATTAATGAATTTTTGGTGTTTTTGTTGTGTATAGTTTACCTATTTTTTGTGAAAATATTTTGATCGAGTTCTACTGATTTTTTTTTTTTTGGTGTAGTTAGAAGTGACGTAGTTTGCCTATTTGTTGTGATTATACCTATTTTGATTGAGTTTTATTGATGCATTCAATTCTTGAGATTTGATATGCATCACAATCATGACTAGGTGAAGTATGGCCACATTCGTGTATCCTAGTGCTCGACTTTCTGCCAGTAGATCTTGACATAGATTGCTTATATGCACCCATTGTTCTTTTGTTTAGCCAATCTTTTTATTTCAAGTTTATAATTGATTGGGATTTGAGCGACCAGTTAGCCTTTAAGGAAGAGGTCTGTGCTTAAACCGATTACAAGCATTGCATAATGTGGGGTTTATTTATGTATGCCAAAAAGGTTATGAACAATTTGGAACTTCGAGGAAAGGACCTGAAGATGCTTCTGATCAGCATTGCACGATCTTTTATGACAAGGAAAAGGTGTTACTCTTTATTCTTCTTTGTATTATTCAGGCCTTTTAATTTAAGTCGCGGTAAATGAACTGTTCCAATAAAATGTAGTGCTTGACAATGTAGGTTGAACTTCTAGAAGGTGGAACCTTTTGGCTCTCGGAATCACCTTCAGTGCCAGGAAGTATTTCATGGGGTTCTACAGAGCCATGCATCTCAACATGGGCTATATCCTCGAGCTTTTTTGAATTGAAGAAATTTGTTCCTATTAACTGTGTTATTTTAAAAAGAGGGACATTTTCTTTTGTTTACCTTGATTAATTGTGTACACATTCCAGCTTAAAGGTGTAGAGCCACCAGGGTTTTCATTTCAGATTGTGAATGCAAACATGGACGAGTATAGCCCTCGTGCTCGTAGACGTGGTGCTTTGCTGACGTGGCAGCATATTGCTTCCTTGCCTCCAAACTTGCCTGTTTTATATTGTGGAGGATTCAATACACAAAAGGAATCCACTACAGGGCGATTTCTTCTTGGAAGATCAAGGTAATTACTTTTAGTTTGCTATATGTCTTAACTAGCTCAATTACATTACTTCCGTTTTCATTTTTAATGCTTTCCTTGGGAGGTTTCGTTTCCTAAAATGTATCCTCTTCAACTATTCATGCTTCCTGACAGTTTTAAAGAGTCCCTTGGTGAATCAGTGATTTGATGTTTTGGTTCACAACAAAGGCCGCTGACCTGATGAAATGTAACAGTTGGATTAACCTAGTCATTAATACAGAGAATTATATATACATATATATATATATATTATTTTATTTAGGCTCTTAGCATTATGGTATTTAAAGATGCCATATTGAAACAACGGTTTGTATCACTTTGTTCTAAGCCGATATATCATGCTTCTTCTTAAGGGTCTCCACCTCATCCTGTTGATTTTAAGATATTTCCAATTTGTTTTTTTTGTTGTTTCTGCTAAAGCCATCTCCATGGCTACATGTTATACGTCCACCTTTTATAGTGCAAACATATGAATAATGTGTATAGTGAAGCGGAGAATGCTATCCGTTGTCAATTTCATGAAGCATTTTCTGAATATCTTATGCTCTTTCTTGGACGTCTCTTTATGCCTTTCCTCGCTGTGCTTGTTATATTCCAGGGAACATGGTGTAGTGGGTGATATGAGGGATGCTTGGCCTAATGCTCGTGTGAGGAAAAATGTTTCCTTAATTCGCACTTACCATGGATTCAAAGGTACTTATCCATCACAATCTACTGTCAAATGTTCAAACTGGTGAAATCTCATTTCATTCGTCATCTCTATTAGGCGATAAACAGGGAGCTCTTGAATTCTTAAAGTTGATATTTAGAGCGCTTTGCCTTTGCTGGGACCGTCAAACTCAGGACCTACACATCGACTGGATTCTTTTCCGAGGTAGATCCTTGATCCCCGTCTCGTGTGAGGTAGTGAATGACAATGTTGATGGCCATTACCCGTCCTCCCACTATCCGATATTTGCTGAATTCATGCTTCCCCGTTCGGTCAGACTGACCGAAACGCCTACTCAAGATCAAAACTAAAGTTGCCTACATCTTCAAAATTCTCTTATGCACATTTGTTGTGAAGTTCTTGTTGTACATTGTGCCTGAATATTATTGAAAGTTGATGAAACGAAAGAATAATTGAAGAGATAAGCTACGTCGAGGTCTTTTCTCTTTGGGGCTCTCATGAATAGAGCCTCAGTTTTTTTTTTTTTTTTCAGTATTTATTTGGTTCGTCTGTTATCTAATGAGTTATGCTTTTTTATTTTTAGCCATAATGAGTTATGTTTATAAAATAGAGAGTTCTTTAGCAGAGGAGTGTTACTTTATGCAAATGATGATTTACATATAGGTTTAAGAAAGTTACTATATTTACAAATAGGTTTAAAATATTTGCACAGAAGTATCTTTTTTTTTTGTACAGAAGTATTTTTTTTTTCTGCACAGTATCTATTAATAAATATAGTGATTTTTTTGAACCCACATGTAAGTGACCCTCATCCAAACACCTATTTCAAGAGAGAGAAAATGAATGATGAACAATGTTGCATAAGTCCCAATGGGCTGTTCCTACTAAACTGCCATTTATGGGCTTGGCTTTGTAAATGGTCAACGTGAAATTACTAGTACAAAATAGAGAACTTGGTTTTTGCAATAGGCTTTTACTTTAGAATGGATCGACCCATCTTGCCCTGTGATCCATAACGAATCAACCTGATCAGACCCGTTCATAAAATGAGATAGGTCTGAATCTTCTAGTACCCGCTCCCGATTTGTCCTATTATCATTGCTAATTGGATAAACAGACTAACAAGAACGTATGGAGCAATTATGAAACGAGGAGGTTTCAATCATATCCTGAAAATCCTTAAACAATGAATGACTACCAAGAATAATTACCGAAAGGAAGTATTACCTCCGTCCCAAAATTACTTTCACACTTTCCTTATTTGGACGTCCCAACTCTTCTTTCACATACTTAAAAATGAAACTTTTTGCACTCACAAAAGTCAATAAAATACATTTTTCTTATTTTATTATTTAACTTTACACTCACATACTTACTTTTTCTTAATTCGCGTGCTCGGAACTACTATGAAAGTAGCTCCGGGACGGAGGGAGTATATTACAATAAAGTGAGTCCATCACGTGCAGACTTTGTGGAGTCGCAGATAAAAGTGTGACACACTTAGGACATGTTTGAAATCTCTATTTTATAGGAAAAAGTGTTTTTAAAATTTAAAAGCTGAATTACACTAAATTTTTTTTAAAAAAATGTTAATTCTGACCGTAAAAATAAGGATCCATAACAGGTACTTAATATTCAATTGCTATTTCGCCTGAGAGATGTGGTGTTTTGGTTATAAATGACCAAGTAAGTATCTATGGTTCCACGTAATATTGTTTGGATGTGGGAATGAGTTAAATTTGACTTCTGGCTTATAAATTTGGTCTAATTTAAAAAGAGAGAAATGAACTTATATTTAACTTCATATAGAACATTTGATAGCTAAATTAGGATCATGGTTAAATGCAAGAAATTTATGTAATGATAATTTCAATGTTAGAGCAACTCCAACCCTGTGCCATGCACCAGGGTGGAGATGAATATTACCTCCAACGCAGCGCTACAATTCAGCGTCACATGAGAGTTGTGAACAGTGTCGCGCTGATTCTAGCGCGCACTGTTCACCCGCATTAGATTTTTTTAAATAATTTTATTTATGTAATATTTTATAATAATTTTAAGTTTAAATTGTAATATTTTTAGGTTTAAATTGTAATATTTTTTGGTTTA
>JAPKLY010000282.1:260401-308763 GCA_026898435.1 Prunella vulgaris | reverse complement strand
TTTATTTTGTGCATTTTTTGTGATTTGTTAATTTATGTTTTCTATTATGTATGATTTTTTCATTGTATTATGAAATTTAGATTAAGACAAAAACTTATATACAAATTTCTACGGATCTAAGATCCGTAGAAATATCAATTTTTTAAAATTCGCGGGTCTAAACCGGATCGGGTCGAATTTGAGTATTTTTTTTTTCAAAATTCGCGCAGCTTGTGATTTCGCTCCCAGGTATGTTACAGTTTGGGCAAATGCATGTTACTTTAAGGCAAAACGTGTGTTACAACCGGATTAAATGTTGTTTTCTACACATATTCATTTATTTTTGTAGAAGTAAATATTTTGCATGCAATGTAACACATGTATATGTTACATTGTAAGTGTAACACATATTTATTCTTAATAAAAATACATTTTATCCTATAGTAACACATATATGGTCATATAATAACATAAATTGAGGAACAAATATGTGTTACAATTAGAGTAAATATGTATTACTGCAAATTTATGTTACAATTAGAGTAAATTTGTGTTACATCTAGAGTAAATGTGTGTTAATTAGAGTAAATGTGTGTTTCTGCAAATGTGTGTTACAATTAGAGTAAATGTGTGTTACTGCAAGATCAAATGTGTGTTACTGTATACACAAACATTTATTTATCCTTATAAAAATATATATATTATATTTTATATAACATATATAAGGTATTAAATAATGTATTAAGTACATGAATAACATATTATTAACATAAATCAACAAAAAGAATAAAAAAATAAATTAATTAACACATATTTATACTTGCAGAAATACATATTTTTTTATAATTACTTGAAAAGTACAAAAAATTATTTTTTTAAGAATTAGTAACACAGATTTTGCCTAATTGTAACACGTCTTTGCCCAAATTGTAACATACCTGAGAGAGCGAAAAAACATATTATTAACATAAATCAACAAAGAGAATAAAAAATAAATTAAGTAACACATATTTATACTTGCAGAAATACATATTTTCTTTATAGTTACTTGAAAAGTACTAAAAATTAATTTTTTAAGAATTAGTAACACAGATTTTGCCTAATTGTAACACGCCTTTGCCCAAATTGTAACATACATGGGAGCGAAAAAACCTGGAACTACAAGTTGCACGAATTTTGAAAAAAATGTCCAAATCTGACCCGACCCGATTTAGATTCGCGAATTTTTAAAAAATGGATATTTCTAAGGATCTTAGATCCGTAGAAATTTGTATATAAGTTTTTGTCTTAATCTAAATTTCATAATACAATGAAAAAATCATACATAATAGAAAACATAAATTAACAAATCACAAAAAATGCACAAAATAAAGAAAACAATAACATCAATAAGTAGCTTTCCAAATATTAATTTTGTTCTAATTTCTTTTGTGCATTTAATTTCTGGATTGATTAAAACTGTTCTATGTTTTGGAGTGGCGATTAAATCATATATGGTCGCTGCATTAGAGAGAGATTTACCTGCTTCTTAATGTTCATTAAAGGGCTACTTTTCCCTGCTATTTTATTCATTTGGAGCATGCTGAATTTTGATAGATATGAGGTCGAGATGAAGAATCTTGATTTTCCTGTGGAGATATCTCCTCTATCTTCACACAGTCATATGTGGAGATTTAGTGGTTGGAAAATCATATAGGAAGCAACAATATTATGTGCTTTTCTTCAATTCTCGCGAAGTTACATATTTTATCTTCTATCTCTCTATTATGGCCTAAAGCTTTAAATAACGACAACTAAACAGCAATTAAGTTCAACTGTTGAACACTTGTCTAAATCTGTTTCTTATTATTACAGATAGATATGGTTGAATTCAGCAAAAAGTTGAAGGAAAGGCAAATACAAGAATTGCAAGGGTATGCACAAAAGTATCAGTTATGATAAAATGAGAAACATCTTTTTCTGCATGATTTTTGTATCTCGTTAATTGGTTTGATTAGGTTATAGAGCCGTCAAAATGGGTTGGGCCCGTTGGGCCAGCCCGCCCCGCAATAATAATAAGAGGGTTGGGCCAAGGATTTCTTAGCCCACTTGAAAGCGGGTCTAGATGGGCTGACCCGTTTGGGTCGCGGATTACGGGCTGGGGCGGGCCAGCCCGCCAATATATATTTGTTATACTTATATATAATATATGTTGTATATATGTGTAATATATGATATTTTTTAATTATTTTTTAATTTTAATTTTTTATATTAAATTTTCCTTCCACCACAGGTTCTAAAAGAATCAAGCACACCCCGACTCAAATTTTTTATATTAAACTTTAAATTTTTTATATTAAATTTTTTATATTATGTTTGATGAAGTTTACTTTACGTGAATTGTGACTCTCGTTGTGAAATTTATATTATAAATTATTTATGTGATTTTATATAATGATTTTAGTTGAAGTTATAGTAAATAATTTTTTTAAAAAAAAATAGAAATGGCCCGCCAAAACCCGCAGCCCGCCATTAAATGGGTTGGGTTGGGGTTTTTGCGGCCCGCCATATTTTCAGCCCGCCCCGCCCCGCCGCCCCGTTTTGACAGCTCTATTAGGTTGACAACCCTTCTAAATGTTAAAATGTTTGAGGTCATTGTGTTCTTCAGCTTATTGATACAGTCAGTTTTTTTTTTATCGGCAAATGTTAGTGGTTAGTAGTTAGAAGTTAGTACACCAAGTCTCCATACACTCATATCTCCAAACCAACCTTATATCTCCCATCTCCAATTCGTTCCCAAAGGGAATCGAACCCGGGTCACTCACTCAAGTGAGGAGCCCAGTGGCCAGGTGAGCTAACTCACCTGGTTGATACAGTCACTTGTTTCATGAGAAGATTACCAGTTGACAGAAGTAGGAAGAAGACTTTTTTCTAATGTTATCTCAGTGCTTATGGAAGTCAGATCTGATGTCTCTTGTTGCAATAAAAAACCAGCACAAATGGGGAAATATGAAGTTATAGTTGATCATGATAAAATGGTTTTACAGAGCCAGATTTACACTGCTTATGTGGTAGTGTCCTTCTACATGCTATATCTGAAACATTTTGATGTCATACATACAGATACTACATCAACTACAAACTAATGAAGAAAGCAGTATGCTAACCAAATCAAGGTGGAACACTAGATCGCCAGTATGTTCTCAAGGATTTTTCGAGGACGCTGGATAATCAGGTACTAAAATCACATATATCAAATTCATATAGTTTCAAAGCTGATATTCCCCATGTAAAACACTGTGATCTATCATCTATGTTGCAAGCATAGTCAACTTGATGTTTTGTAAGATCTCAAAGTTTTTCCATGGACATGTTACGTTATTCAGCATCTCTTCTTAATCTGCTTGCTTGGTTGTATTGTTACTTATCGTCTAATTTTGTTTTAGGTGAGACTATATTGCTGCTATTTGTCCATTCTAATTGTATCAGGTGTCCACAAGGAAATTTGCATAAAAAGAACAGACCATTCACAATGATGGGTACCCTTTGATACAGTTTTAAAAATTAACATGGAAATAATAGAGTTTTAAGCAGAAAAATGAAAAGGAACATATCTCTCTATCACAAAATTTAATGTTATTTGTCTTTCTGTTCCTTGAGAAAATCTGCATCTGGTTTAGTGAAGCTGCCCATTTTCTTGACAGAAATGCTACACAAAAAGATTATCTAAATATTGCATTGGTCTGCCTACATTAGTTTTAGAGAACATTTCATGTTTAGTTCAAATAACTTGTGTCATTTCAATAACTTTTCTTACACACCAATTAAATTCAAAGAACAATCTCTTATAAATGTTGGAATGAATTCACAAATTATTTATCTTATAAGAAAGCAACTCATTGAAAGTTTATTACTACTACTTTAACAAAATGTCAGTGAATAATAATGCAGGAGCTGGAGGCAGTCACTGGAGTGAAATCGGGCAATTGCAAGATTTCTTTGAGGAAGTGGCCATATCCATTGCTGCTGAGGCACGACAAATCAATGCTCGCTCTGCTGCCAGAAATTTCATGTTTATGTTTGAGGTACATTAGTTTTACGGTTTATGAAAAGAATTAGAATTTTTGCAGGTTCATGTTTTATAAAGGGAAAAATAAAATTGCAGGCCTGTCAAGGGTGGAGGATAATGGTGGGGTCTGGGTATATGTGGGGCAGACTCACCCAAATTGTTTGGGGCACCACCAACCGAGACCCGCAGCTGACATGGCAACACGAGTACATATACAGTCATATCGCTTTTTCCAAATTCTGGGCGGGGCGTTATATTTACGAAGTCCTAGTTGATCCTACAAACAACAATGGTCATAGTGACGGGCATCTAAGTAGTCCAACCAGCATTGTTACCAAAAGCATCCACAGTGGTCCGTAACATGCGCCCGTTACCCAGTGCTCTAGTATTCAGGATAATTATACTTCTATTGACCATTTCAAATGTATCAAATTCATTTGTTGTGACAACGAACCCTGTCCTGTTTTCCATTATCCGAACTCGACCAACTATTGTAGAGTAAACATCTCCATCAAAAACATTAAACAAGGTCGCCACAGCCTGTATATGACCATACCCAACCGGGCCACATAAATGATCTCCAACAAAAGCAATTTCCAAGGACGAGGCATTCCATAAACGAATATACCGGCTTACAACACCTTGACAAAAATACAATGAGATGCATCAACTGTTTCTTAAACTCTTTGTATTTTTATCAGGTGCTGCAGGCCGGTATCTTCGTTTATGGGATGCCTCGTCCTTGGAAATTGCTTTTGTTGGAGATCATTTCTGTGGTTCGGTTGGGTATGGTCATATAAAGGCTGTGACGACCTTGTTTAATGTTTTCGATAAAGATGTTTACTCACCTATACAATTGGTGGTCGAGTTCGGATAATGGAAAACAGGATAGGGTTCGTTGTCACAACAAATGAATTTGTTAAATTTGAAGTGGTCAATAGAAGTATAATTATCCTGGATACTAGAGCACTGGGTAACGGGTGTGTGTTACGGACCACTGTAGATGCTTTTGGTAACAATGCTGTCATGGTCGGATATCGTCGATGGGCAGGAGTATGTCATATTCCCGAAATGGAGCTAATTTCTGAGTTACTCTTGCGGAATTGGCGTCCTCTTGCGTGTCTTAACTCATCATTTGCTGTATTTTGGGAGAGGGATGCCCTTGTACTTGTTTATATTAATGATGTTCGACAAAGGAGCAGAGTTGAATTGGGAATTGACAGGCCTATGGTAGTCATAGCAAATGATTCGTACGTTCTAGCCTACTATATATTCTTTATTTTGGGCCAAATTGATTCAGTTATTAAGTCACATTCTATTTGGTGCAAAATAAATTCATATTTGTTATTGGCTAGAGTAAATCGAATTTTCTTATTATGAGTTTTTGGTTTGATAAGGTATTATTATGAGTTCTATTCCAATATTAAAAATATCAATTGTATTTCAATATATTATAGTGTGTTCTGTCTGGGCCTTCTCTTCTAATCCACTTTTTAAATAAAAAATAAATACTTCCTCTATCTATTAAATTATTTTTTATTTTTTTTGTTTGTCCACAAATTTTTTTTTTTATTTGAAAACAACCCACACTCACAAATAAAGTTTGAGCCCCACAATACCTTCACTTTATCTATTATTTTAATATAATATTAATTTTCATTAAATTCCGGACCACTTCACAAATGGGAAAAAAATTGGTGGGTGGAGGGAGGGAGTACAATTTTTTGAAAGAAAGCATTACACATAAATAAAAGATGTGCCCATTTCATTTTAAGAAATTATTTTATTAGTTGGCATCTAAACGGATTAGCAAATAGTTGTGTTATGTGATGATATTTTTTTTTCTTTTGTTGAACGACGAACTTGATATTTAAAGATAATGATAATCGACCTCAAAAAAGACTAGACTTACCATGCATTGTAGATCTAAAATGAAGATGAATTGAAAACTTCAAAATGATTTTTTTAAATAATTCAAGAGAGCTAGATTAATACTTTGATGCTCAATACACATGTACCAATCAATCACTAAACATATTAGTAAAATTGTCACATTCCAGAAGATGTGGCAACCCCTTTAATATTATGTGGTGGACAACACGACACAACGTAATGCACCAGCTCAAAACAACAATATATCAAAATAGAGGCACATGCTTGGAAAGGATATGAAAGATCTAAAATCCAGTTATTGACAAGTAGATATGATGAGTCGATTTCATCACTTGCAACATCAGTACTCAGATGCTGGAAAAGAATATTACATGCAGTTTTATTGATATGAGTTGATTATATTCCAACATTTGTGGCAACACTTGCTAGTTTCTAGTGTACATAAAGGAGACAGCTATAGAAAATATATATAATCATAAGCATTTGATTCTACAGAAATTTGAATTAGTGTTAGTTACTTAATAAAGCATCAATGCTCAAAATAGAACACTTTGATGTACCCTTCCTTTTGAGGATGGTGCAAAGCAATTTGAGAAACATACCTGAGATGCAGTTTCTGACCAACCTATAATCCTCCTTCATATCTAAACAAATAGGTAAATTAAAGTTGTTTACCAAACCACCACCATGAATTCAGCTACTAAAGTTCATGGAAAATATCTGTTTTATTGAGTTTATCATATATATATGGACCCGGTCAATGTCAAAGAAGATAATAAAGTACTCACAAAATAAGAGTATTTGCTGTAAATACATGTCGTGTTAATTATTAGACCAACCATTGTAACTCAAACCGTGAAACAAAGGGTTGAGATATCTTTTAACACTGTTTTTGGTCTTCTCTCTTTCTTTCATAATTGAAGAATTGAGTAATTGAATCATCATTCTTGGTCTTTAATTAAAATCATATGGATTTCTTCATATCTCAAATGGGCAAATTAAATTTCCTATAAATACATCCATTTTCCCCTAAAAGAAATTGTAAAATTCATAATTTTCTCATTTTAAGTACATTTAATTAAAATTAAGTAAATAAATCATGAAATCACGATAAAATTAGGCAATAAAAACTCCCTAAATTCATGCAATTTTCACAAAAAATAGTGGAATAGCTAGATAATGATGTTTGTAGGTCATATGGATAAAAAGAATTGTTTGACATTGAAAATTGATAGAAAAAATTATTTATATTTAAAGTTGGTAAAATAATATTTTTTAAGTTGAAAATGAGTATTTTAAATTGTCTCTCAATTTATATCATAAAAATGAAGGATGTTTTTTTCTCAAATGAAAATGAAAGAAATGAGCAGAAGCTGTTGTATATTCGTAAATTTACTTAAATATCGAATCAAATAATTATTGTCCACCTACCCACTTTTATATTTGATAATTAACGACCGTCTAGGCGGTCGCTAATGTCAAAAAAAATTTACAACAGTCAATATCAGTCGCTTAATTGTCACTCTATGACTTTAGCGACCGACATCAGGCGGTCGCTAAATTATTTTGATATTAGCGACCGCTTTTGGTCACAAATCGGTAGCTAAATTCTCAATTTTGACCAATAGTCAACGTCGGTCGCTAATCGGTCGATTGTTTGGCGGTCACTAAAATACGAGTTTTTTGTACTGAAAATTAATACTAAATATAATAAAAAATTAATTTAAAAACTGAATCTTTTGTCATATAATTGTGAAACGATTTGTGATTTACACTTATTCAACCCGCCATAATTATTCTAGCATTTCTAAATCTTTGATTCTCATTTTACTAGTGATTAGTAATAAATAATGTATGAGATATGTGGCAAAGGATGTCTGTTGGTTGATTAAGGCATCTGTTTTCTTGTATTCATAACTAATATATATAAAAATATTCAATAATTTAATTAATATAATTAATGGTAAAATATTATTAACTTATTAATAATAATGTGTACATATGAACTTCAAACTACAAAACTTACACTCATCCAAAATGCATCAAATGTGCATATATTGATAATACAACACATGCAGAATATACATGTACACAAAATGTGCACACACGATTGGTGCATAAAATATGTCCACATTATTTAAGTCTCTCTTTAATTCTTTACTCCTCTTTAAATTTCTCCTTAAAATCCCAAAGACAACTTTGTTAATTTCTGCAAACGCAAATGCAAATGCCAAAAAAAAAAAAAAAAAAAACCAAAAATGAATAATAATTTAGACAAAATTGATAGGCAACATTACAAAATTTTCTCTGGAGTACAACAAAAATTTCTAATTACCCATCACAATTTGAGAATTGTGCAACAGAGCATAAAAATTCTACAGCTCTCTCTACTCTACTTGGGCAAGTAAAAAAGAAGAGAGAGAGAGTGGACTTTTGATTTGGTCTTTTTTATGGTCAAAATCTAACTTATATAACCCTAAAAACCGAATCCAAAAGTGCAACTTCTAGTAGTTGTCCCTATCAAATTAATTAGGAATCAAGAAAATTTGACTAATGTCTAAAAACCCTAATTCCCATTGCCAAAATTCTTGAATCCCTACAAGAAATTCTTGGCAAGATACAAAATTGACCTATTTAACAACTACAAAAACCCTAATTTCATTGAGCCCCAAAATCCCATAAATGAATAGTTGCATCAGAAGAACAAGCAGCAACATACCTTTCATCAGCAATTAGGGCATTGCATCCTCTAATTCTCTCCCTAAAGCTATACAAATATTGACCATCATTTGACCCCCAAACACTAATCACCCCCCCATCCTCCCATACTAGCCCACACCCACCATTCATACACCCCAAAATCTCCCCCCTCAACACTCTGTTGAACCTACAAAGCCTCTCCAGCAGAGGAACCCTACGCACGGTCGCCACACCACGCATGTCGATTATAAGAGCCGACTCGTTGAAGGCGTCGAAGGACCCCACCGTGATCACCCTTGGCAAGTTTTCATCCCTCAACACTATCCCTTGGTTTTGCAAGTCGAGTGCCATCACCCTATGTCTTGTGCACACAATAGCTGTGTCATTGCTCACCACCCGAATTCGCCCGATTATGTCCGTTAATTCGGTTAACAGATGCCACCCCATTAAGGCCTCTGGATCCGTTAGTGTGCCTCCGATGAAAAGTAGCTCCTCAGTTTCCCCATTCCATATGTGAAAAGCACGCCCCGGGACACCTGGAGACGTAGGATTAAATAGGCATTGAAATCCATCTAAAACAACTATCGATATTGTATGATACACAAATAACACAACATGTCACAAGTTTTTGACATGCAAGCTGTACATAATTAGTCACACGTAAAATGTTACGACACATACAAATATGATTTAGAAAGACATGGCCTAAAATAAAACACATATTTTTAATAAAAAACAAGATTTTCACATATCAGGATTTTAAAGTCACAACTTACACACTTAAATTTCAAAACAAACATACTCTCAGGGGTTTGGTAAATTTAAAAATAATAATAAATTTTAAGTAAAAAAATCAAACAAGATTCACCCAAATGGCCTAATTGTTAGCCCATATTTTTTGTCCAACTAAAATCAATTTTTTTTTAGTTCACAGGACATGTATTATTTTAGAATTAGTTTTAACATTTCACTATTGATCTCATACAATTTTTTCTTGCACTTGTAATTCCAAACGTTACAAATTTTACAGATTTGAATCCAAATTTATAACAAGTGCAAGAAAAAATCCGTATAGAATCAACGGTGAAGTGTTTAGGACCAATTTTAAAATAATACATGTCAATTGGAACCAAAATTGCAAAAATCTCAATATGACTTAAATTGGCTGACTCCTAAATAGTTAAATTATTAACCCAAAAATAATAGCCCTTATTTTGTCAATCCTAGAGTTGGGCCCTAAATTTTGCCACTTCAAAGTTGGGGTTATTTTAAAAAATATTATTCCTCCGAAAGCACGACACAATTGTTTTAAAAGTAACCACCTGCATAGAGGCCAATCCACCACCGGTTATCGCCGGAAAAATCAACGAGAGCGCCGTCGCTGACGACGTCGCCCAACTGCGCTCGTCTGAGAGGAGTAACGCCATTAATAAGCGTCACGTGAATGTCGCCATCCAACGTGGCAAAAACGAGGCGATCATCGGACAAGATAATCCCCGAAACGGCGCTGGAGAAGCGACCGAGGCGATCGCGGTGCTGGGGGTAGAAAGTGGTGACGTGGAGTCTGTTCGGAATGTGGAAGAGGTGGACTGCGCCGTCGGAGAACCCGGCGGCGAGGTGGTGGTCGGAGAGGGCCAGGCGGCGGCAGGAGAGGCCGTCCTCGTTGTTATTGTTGTTGTCGGTGGGGACGAAATGGAGGGTGGCGTAGGAGTCTCTACTCGACCGGAAGTTGGCGGCGGTGCGGTGGCGGTAGATGTACTCCTCACGCCACGTGTCGCGGACGAGATGATGGACGTTCCAGATATGTAGCGTGAGATTTCGCCACAGGAGATCCGATCGTGATATTGCTCGCCACGTAGAACAAACCTGAATTCAAAATGTATTATTATTATTATTTTTTTAATTGCACAGTCCAAAGTATAAGACATACATGGATTAATTATGATTAATTAATTATATATAAATAAAAATAAAAATACACAATTCCTCCATTCTAATATTTTTAAAATAACACAATACATGGAATAATTTTTTCGTTCAAAGTGATGTCTATATTAAATTATCCAACCCTAAGAAAACATTATTAATCTCACTATTAGTTTCATAACATAGTTATCACTTATTCTAATTCGACATTTCATCCTATCCAAAATGTAGAGTGAATCAATTTCTTAATATAAAATCTATATTATTACACGTATTCCCTGATATTATATAATTTCATATAAAATATTATGATATTAATAAATACAAATAATAGCATTATTAATGGAATTATATTAATTTCATGCCATGAGTATATTTCATATCATACTATTGCTTCACCTTATATTTCGCATCTATTTTGAATATTCCAACACATTAATTAAATGAGTTAATATTTGTTAAGGTGGTGTTTATTTATGATTGGAGGTGGATGGAATATATCCCACTGTGAAAAAAATGGATAAAGCAAATTATGTTAATAAATTTGTATTTGATTTAGATTGAATGTGATTGGACAGGATGAAATCTTTATAAATATCAATACTTTTTAAGTGAGGATGTATTGTTTTGTTACAATTAATTAATGGGATAATAATTAAATAATTGTGTATTAACTACTTTTTATAATATATAAATTATATATATAAATATTATAAACAATATTAAAAAATAAATAAACTTGATATAATATATACAACATTTAAATATGTTGCCCTCTCCAGTATTGTATTAGCCCTAGTATGCAATTTTTTTATTAATAATTATAAGTTTAATTAGTGTAATAATCTTATCATTATATAATTAAATTGTGAATATATATATATATATATATATATAATTTAATTTTAAAAATCATATTGAAAAGATGATATAAACGTGTGGTGTAACTAGTATACAAAGAAATAAACCTATTCTAAAAATTACAAAAATTTGCAATATATATACATATTAGAATATTCTTATATATATAGAAAAAATATATAATTAAAATTAATTCATATTTTTCTATTAATTACTTAAATAAAATATTTATGTGACATAAAAGTGAGTTAAACAAAAAAATATATTTAATAAGGGAGAGAAATTAATAAAATATATATTTAATGTGTAAGATAAAGTGATTAATATTAAATTATACTATTTCCATTTCGGGATTTTTTTCATAGATTGATTTGCACACATTTTTAAAAAAATTGAAGTACATGATTGTAAAGTTAAATAATAAAATATAAAATTGTACTTTATTGACTTTTGTGAGTATGAGTTATTTTCAAGTTGTGACGTCAATATAAAAAAAAGTGTAAAAATTATTTTAGGACAGAAAAAATATAAAATAGATATAATTTTTATCAGTGGATGTATATTGTGGATGAGATATACTCCCTCCGTCCATGAAAATTGAACTACCTTTTTTACACGTGGTTTAATGCAATATGTTGGAGGATATTATGAGGTATTATAAGGTCCATTTACAAATTTAAAAATTGTATATGAAAAGTATATAAACATATTGAATTAAACAACGTAAAAAAAAAAAAAATCCAATTTTCATGGATTGAGCGAGGAATATTCACATCAAATAAATGGATAGGATCTCCATGCCTATCAACAAACGCCCCCTAAATGGTACCCATGAAGCCCCTTTCCTATTGTCCAAACATAGGAACACTAAAATAAAATAAGCCAAAATGTATAAAGCTAATTTTCCTGCCCACCTTGGGAAGGAACCCCTTTACTAACTCATGCTTGTTCCTACACACCACACATGCATAAAAAAAAAAGAGTAAAAACAAATAGCACCCCACAAAAAGACTGTTTTGGCCTCAAATCCAAGATCATATATATAATATATATATATATATAGGCATGCCATGTCTCACTCTACTTAAAAAAAAAAGCTGATTATTCACACTCTTATTAATGCTCAAAGACTGCAGTCAAATAGCCATACTCCTACTCCAAGAGAGAGAGAGAAAGAAATAGAGACAATAATATATAGAGAGAGAGAGAGAGGTTGACAGAGTAGGGGATGGGAAGTATATATAGGTGCTATAAACATGTCAGAAACTGACAATTTGGGTCTTAAATGATATCAATTCAGGAGGTAATTAACAAGATAGGCCCTCTGAACAGTTATAAGTACACATAGTCATAGATAGAGACAACATATATAAAAAAGTGAAGCTCTAGTTCATACCTATATATAAGGTGATCAGAGATTTATTTTGGTATTATTATTACTTTTTCTTAAAGAATTTATATCAGTGATCCCAAAAACCCAGTGGATATTGATAAATCTTGGAACTATCAATTTCTAAGTGACAAAAAATCTTGGAGGAAGATCCAGTCAACACAAGTGCAATTTTGAAGCTATTGAACACAAGCTTTGAAAAACAACAAAAAGAGGCCTTTTGCATGTTTGGCTTGGTCCAAATATGGGAAATTTTTCTGAGGTTTTTATATTTTCATCCCGTGTTTGGTTACAAATAGAGTTGCTCAAAATTAATCTTTAAAAGGTAATTTCCAACATATTATATATATATATATATGCATGTGTGTAAACAACTTTTTTTTTTTTTTTTGGAATGATTGGAGAATGTTTTCATTACTCAAGTTACTTGATTGGGTTTGGTCAAAGTTAATTTTACCAGAATGATGATATTATAATTCCATATAGTGCTTATTACAAACCACCCCCCACAACATTCCATTTTATTTGTCATTTGTGGGATTAAATTTTGTTTATTTTTAATATTTTCTTTTCATATTTCTCCTTAAGTTAATTACTTCCCACACCATCTCTCCTCTCCTTAAACTTTTATTTTAGGTAAAAATATTTCAAATTTTTTTAGATTTTATACTACCAAACTTAGAAAAAAGCAACAAATAAAATGAAACAATTAAATGCTCAATCCCACATTAATCTTGAAATCAAGAATGAATTTTTTATTTGAAAGATAGATATAATGTGCAGGGTGTGTAATAAATTAATAAAAAAGGTACCTGAAAAATGTTGAACAAATGTTGAGCAACAGCAAGGCGATCAAGGGTGCGGAATGCATGATGGGCAATTCGGAAAGCAAGAGCTTCAAGGAATGGCTCCGGCCAAGCCTCATTGGCGGCGTACCTCATTCTACTGCGAGAAGACGACGGCCCTTCGCCGCCGCCGCCGGGGACATCCTCGGAGGAAGAAGATGAAGATGAAGAAGAAGAAGTTGACATGGTTTTTTTGAGGGGAACAAAAGAGAATGAAAGGGGGTACTTTCTAAAGTGTGACGGAAGAAATAGCAAGATTTGGAGACAAATGAAAAGTAGTATCAACAAAAGGGAGAGATAGAGACACAAATATTATACATACATACATACATGGCCCCATATGGTGTGTTTCAACTTTCAAGAAATGTGGACCCATGGGCAAACCTTTTTTATATTAAAAATGTTGTGAAAAGGTTGTATGGAGGCTAAATAAGAAATAGTAATCTCTTTAGATCTCCTATAATAATTTATAAATTAAAAAATATATACTACCTCCGTTGCTAATTAATTTACACATTTTTTATTTTATGTTATCTCAAACTAATTTGCACACTACTTAAAAGAAAAAATATTGATTTACGTGCACTCTCATAAAACTATTCACATACTTACTCATAGTCATATATCACTACTTTATTTAAAAAATATTTCATATGTCCCCTTATAAGTCGCTCATACCTTAAGCATGAGTATTAAGAAGTGTATAAAAATATTAATATAGTAAATGTGATGCAATGAAGAAAAGTGAAAAAATGTTGAAAATAAAGAAATGAATAGTAATTTAAAAAAAAAATGAGCAATAAATAGTGCAACGACCGAAAATGACAAAATGAGTAATTTATAGTGGAAATGAGGGAGTACATTTTTCTTAAACCCCGTGCACCACCAAGGGTGCATTTTGGTCCGGGACGGAGGGAGTATAAAATTTTTGTATTCACATTATTTACATATATCTTACTATTTTTATTATTTTTAATTCACACTTAACGCAATTCAATTAATTCTTTTATTTTATCTTTTATAATGTTACTTTCTTTTTTATTTTTTTTAATATATTTATCCCTCTTTTCTTATAAATTATTGTGTAAAGGAAATGATTTTTTTTAAGAGAAAGTGAGATAATAGGTTGGAAATTTTTGAGCGGTTACATAGGGCATATTTTTTAACACTATTAAAAATTGTAGAATTTTTTTTTTAATAAATTAAATTTTACCAACTTAAAAAAATTTGATTCTACACTCTAAAAAAAATGAGTTAAAAAACGCACCTATATAAATGGAAAACAGGAAGTACTCAACCATTAGAAACAGTTTTATTGGGCTTAGGTGTATAAGGTATGTTTGTTTTTTTTTGGAGTCGGATCCCCTCCATTTAATATTTCCTATATTTTCTCCATTAAGTATAAATGACATAATTATCATGGGTATATATGCATTATTAAAATAATTAATAAATATAAACATATATGGATCTATAATTATAGGACACATTTACACTGAATTGAGGAAATAATAAATGGAGGGGATCCAAATCGTGGAGTCGGATCCCCTCCATTTAATATTTCCTCTATTTCCTCCATTCAGTGTAAATGGCATCATTATCATGGGTATATATGCATTATTAAAATAATTAATAAATATATACATAAATGGATCTATATATATAGGAGACATTTACACTGAATGGAGGAAATTGATGAAATATTAAATGGGTATTTTAGGATTTTGCGATACACGTTTTATAAGTGTGTGAGATTTAAAATATGAATTTAGTTCCTTCTTAATTGACAATTAAAATTAATAAAATATCTTATTCCCTCCGTTAATATTAACTCATCGTCTTTTATTAAAAACAAAAAGCAGTTTGATAGTAACACTTTATAATAAAAATAAGAATTAGTCTTGTATGCACCAGTTACACGGTGCAACTCAAGTTCATTTTATAAAAGTTACATAAAATATTACTGAAAAGTTACACATGTTATTACTGAAATGTGTATCTTTCATAGTATAACTTTTCAGTAATAATTTGTTCAACTTTTCAGTAATAAATTGTGTAACTTTTAAAAAATAAACTTGAGTTGCACCGTGTAACTGGTGCACAAGAGACTTACTCTAAAAATAATTAAATTATTTTGAGTTACACAAAAAAATTAATTCACAAAAAAATTATATTTTTACCTTATGCCGAATTTTAAAAATCATTTTCTCGCATTTCAAGATAGAAAATATAATATTAATGACTTTAAATATATGTGTTTTAATTGGTTTAAAAATTTATTCAATTTATTAAAATTACTTAATAGCCTTTCACGAAGTAAATGAATATTTTTCCTCCCTAAAAAAATTTAAAGAGGAGCAGTGCTCCTATGAAACATATTCACAATATGAAATTTAAGGAATAATATTATTTTTGTTCCATAATTTTTTTCCTTTTTCATTTTCATTTTATAATTATTTACCTTTTTAGTTTAGTCTCATAATAATTTACATTTACCCAAATAAGTCCTAAATGATCGAAATTACATTAAACGACGTTGTTTTGTTCACATGTCACTTACGTGCTACTATTTTTTTGGCAATTTGGGACTTATTTGGATAAATATGAATTGTTATGAGACTGAATTGAAGAGATGAATAATTATGAGACCAAAATAAAAAAACCATAAAAATTATGGGATGAAAATAGTACTTCCTCCGTCCCAACTCTTTCTTCATGTTTTTCCATTTCGGAACGTCTCAACTCTTTCTTCACACCATAAAAAGGAAATAATTTACACTCACAAAAGTCAATAAAGTATACTTTTTATATTTTATTATTTAACTTCACACTCACATACTCCAATTTTTTCTTAATATGTGTGCCCCTGGTCTTTTTGAAGAAAGACCTGGGATGGAGGTAGTATTAGTTTTGGGTTACGTGTCCTATTTTCAGACGTGACATAATGAATAAGTAAATTAAATTAAAAATTTCCAATAAATCCGATTACCGTCGAATTATGGCAACAATTTGGCGAAATTAGAGATACAAAGATCAAGAATTTGTAGATTGTTGTTGCGGAAAAAGGAGTACTCGAAGCAGCAAGCTGTAGCACGGAAGTGGAGTTCGAACAAAGATCGGCACATGAACTTAGAGGGTCATGGCAAGAGGATACGTTTTTCAACACTCTGCACGTATAAGTGTTTTTTTTAATTTCAAGTTTTAAGTTTTTTTAGTTATAAAATTATTATTTAAAATTTTAATTTATATAATTTAAAAATGGTAGAAAAATAAATAATTATTCATATAATATGGGACTAAATTAAAAAAAAAAATTATGAGACCAAAATGAAAAGATAGAAAAGTTATGAGACAGAGATGATATTAATGATTAACTCTATTCTGCCGGAAAATAGTAATGTAAGTATGTAACTGGTACATGAACAATACGACGTCGTTTAATGCAATTTCTGGCCATTTGGGACTGATTTGGATAATAATATTACGTTTAATTGTTATGGATTTTATTAGATATTTGATCAGGAGTATCAAAAAGTTTATCAGAAGTATCAAAATTTCAGGACAATAATATTACGTTTAATTGTTATGGATTTTATTGACCATAACTTTTGATACTCCTGATAAATATTTTGATACATTTGATAAATATAGTGACTTTTTTGAACATATACGTAAATCACCCCCCAAAACTTCCACCTCTTCCTTATTTGAAACAATTAATCTACGATCACAAACAAAAATTTAAATCCCACAGTATTCTCTGTTCATTTAATTTATCTATCATTATCATTAAAACTCGTGCCAATTCTAAAAAGGAAAAAAGAGTATATTTAAAGAGTTTTTTTGTAGTAGTGAATCATGGGTCTCAAAGCTGGGAAGTTATTATTCATGAGTATGCAATAATAATGTGGTGATTAATAAGAGGCTTTAAAATAAAATAAAAAACATTTTGCACTTTGGCGGAAAGCTGGGGCTTGGCTTAGTACTGTTGTGTCTACTAATTGAGTTGTCTTGTTCTGTTTCTTTTTAGAAGCATCAGACTCTTCAACTTGTTTCCACAGTCAAAAGATTTCTTGTTTTTTCCTAAAGTGTATATCTTGCAACCTTTTTCATTTATGTTTCCTGGACTACATCACAAATTTGCTCCCCATTGACATCCATGTTTTGCATGGAAATTTGGGATAGGATAGGATAGGAATGGAATGATGATTAGGCATGGTTTTAATGATCAAGTTCAAAAAATTTCAAGGATATATTTTCAAAATTTGAATTTCTAATGAATTTTTAGGGTGGTCTCATCCATATCAAGACCAGACAAGATAAGTTTTGACAAGAGTCTCGTCTCGCCTAAGCGAAGCCAAGGCGCCATGGTATGGCATGATTTTTGGTCCCCCTTTGAACCAGCGAAACCGAAGCCCCGAACCTCGCTACAAAGACAGGAGCTTCGAAAACTAAACCGAACGAGGTGAGCAAAATCAAACAAGATCAAACTAATTTAGGTAGGAGATCAATTTGTATTGGAGATGGTATATATATGCAAATCACACCTACTTGGTAAAGATATATATTTTGTAGAGAAATACAAAAAATACATTTTACGTGGATCTCAGCCATTGCCGGAGATCCATCATTGGAGATAAATCCCGTGCATAAAAATTAGTACCTCAAATCATAGCATTTAGCTTCCAAATCTTGGTGTTTAATACTAAAATAAGATCAAATTTTAGATTAGTACTAGTGTAACTCGGTACACAATAAATAAGACATCTAATGACAAAATAAGGAATCCACAATTTAAGTATGAATGTAAAAAATATATATATATATGAATGTATTGTAAAACACCCTCGAAATCATTTTGCATTTATTTGTAGCAGTTATAGCATTTAATGCATTAATAGTTCTTCATTGAATGCTTATTAACATTTGTTATTTCTAATTACTAGCCACATTTATCTCCAAACCATTAAATATTTAGAGATGCGGAACTAATACCACATTATATGAGGGAATATCATTTGGTAGTGATGTATGGTGGTGCATAAGATATACATAAAAACCCATCAAAGCTCCCAAATTACTTTGATTATCAAACTACTCCCCCTCTGTCCCTTTTTTTTAATAGTAAAAAATTTGTTATAATAAATTAGAGTATAGAGAGTACTATAACAATATATTTATCCATAATTTAGTCACAACCCAACTTTTACTAAGAAATACATTTCTCTCTACTCAATATACACAAACTCCAATATATTAAACCTTACTCCCTCTGTCCCATAGAAATTTGCACACTTTCCATATTCGGATGTTCCACACAATGTAAGAGCAAAATGTGTGTTATTATAAGAAAAATATTACATTTTCATATATATATATTTATTTGTATATAAATAATTATTTTATTTTATAATGATACATATAAAATAATAAAAAGTGTGTAATATATTACATAAATCAATATATCTAGCTTTTAAGGAATGATGAATAAATTAAAAAAAATATATTTGTTCTTAAGAAAAATACATTTTATCCTACAGTAACACATATCTGCTCATATAGTAACATAAACTGTGGAGCAAATACGTGTTACTATTAGAGGAATGTGTGTTACAATCTTATAAAATGTTGTTAATTTGCATATATTCATTTGTTTTTATAGAATAAATAGTTTTTAACATAATATAAGAGAAAAATCATGTGTGTTGCTATAAGAAAACATATTGATTTTTCATAAATATTTATTTATTTGTATAGAAGTAGTTATTTTTTTTATATAATAACACATATAAAATAGTAAAAAAATGTGCTAATATATGAATCAATATACCTAAATTTAAAAAAATAATGATTAAATAAAAAAACACATATTTATTCTTATAAAAGTACATTTTATGTTACAGTAACATGTATTTACCCATATTGTAACACACATTTGTCCATATTGTAACAAATTGGGGAGCAAATGTGTGTTACAATCTAATGATATGTTGTTCTTTTTATATATATATTTAGTTTTATATATGTTGTGACCATAATTATACGGTTTTGGGCCTCCGAACCGGAGTCCACTGGAATCTGGGTTTAACCCCAAATCGGCCGAACTTCTCTTATGTAATAGTGTAAGGTCTTGTTATGTATAATTGTAATAGACTCAAACATGAAGGGCAAAGGTTGAACCTCTATAAATAGAGAGTCTCTTCCTCATTTTTAAGGGATAGAATTCATTCAATAATAGACACAGGCTAGGAGACTCTTTTGGAGCACTCAAAGTCATATTTAAGGGAGCAGCTCTCAAGCTACTCGTCTTATTTTATTTATTATATTTTGTTTGTGACCATAATTATACGGTTTTTGGCCTCCGAACCGGGGTCTACTGGAATCTGGGTTTAACCCCAAATGGGCCGAACTTCTCTTATGTAATAGTGTTGGTTCTTGTTATGTATAATTGTAATATGCCCAAACATGAATGACAAATATGTCAATTTTTTATTTTAAGGTTGACCCTCTACTCTATAAATAGAGGACCTCCTTCCCATTTGTAAGGGATAGAATTCATTCAATAATAGAAATAGGCTAGAGGACTCTTTTGGAGCACTCAAAGTCATATTCAAGGGAGTAGCTCTCAAGCTCTTCCCGCAGTGTCATTGTTCTTATTTTATTTTTTATATTTTGTATGTTACTCGATAATCGGGGGTACCTTATTGCCACATAAATCTGCTCATAAAACCCGATAAATCGGTAACAACAATATAACAAATAATTTTTCGTATAATACAAGAGTAAAATGTGTGTTACTATAAGAAAATATATTATTTTCTCATAAATATTTATGAAAAATAATATTTTTTTATGGTAACACACATTTTTTATTAGATTATATGAAAAATGTTATTTCTACAAAAACAAATGAATATATGTAAAGAAAACAACATTTAATCTGATTTGTAAAACACATTTTGCTTATTAGCAACACGCATTTGTCCAAATTGTAACATACCTGAGAGCGAAAAAATCTGAAATTATAGTTTCAAAATTTTTTAAAAAAATGACCAAATCCGACCCGACCCGACCCGTTTAAAGGCCCCAAATTTTTAATATGATATGTTTCACATGAATGTGTCTCATTAATAAAATAGACTTAAATGTGATTCACCCATAAATATACTTTAAATTTTACACATGTTAATACTAATAAAATAACATTATCACTAAAAATTTAAAATATAAAAAATGTATTTTATTGATTTTTTTATTGTAAATATGAAAAAAAAGAGCTGTGATGAGTAATTTTCTTTAGAACAATCTAAAATCAAAGGGGTAGTACTTTTTATTATGAATAGATCTTTACAAATTTTATCACTTCGAAAGAAAAAGACACCCTGGATTCATCTTGTTTGACTGGAAAAGGCAAATAAATATAGCATGCTTAAGTCTAATCAAGATGCGATTCTCTCTCTCTCTTACTCTCACTACACATTTTGAATGGGAATATTGAATGTGGCCTGAATCTTGTCATTTACTGCAATATATATATATATATATGAGCAGTGGGAGGTTTATTACAAAGTACAGAAAACTTGCTGACAATGCCCATAAAAAGGGGCTTGAAAAAGAAGGAATCAGGTGAGGCCTGCCTCCACCTAATACCTCACCATCTTCCAAACTCACATTTATAGATTTGTGGGGAATCCACCCCATCCTATCCCGCTACTGCTAGGGTCGCAAACGAATCGAATCGAATATCATAATTTTATATTTATATTTGAATAAAAATCGAATCGAATTAAATATTTGTAAACGAATTCGAATCATAAAAATTCGAATACGAATACCTAATCGAATCAAAAGTATTTGATTCATTTACAACACTCGGGTAAGAGTTTAAAATATAGGTGCATATGATATCTAGATTATTATCTAATAAGCTTACATCCTTAAAATAATACTCCCTCCGTCCCAGAGGTGTTTTCACCTTTGGGATGACACACTTTTTAAGAAAAGTGGAGTATTGTGTAAAGTTATATTATTAAAATAATGAGATTAGTTGGATTGTGAGGATAAAGTTAAAGTAATAGTTTCCATTTATAGGGTGTGAAAACAATTATGGAACGGACGGAAAAGGAAATTGTGAAAACAATTATGAGATGGAGGGAGTAGTAATTATAGTAGTCATAAATTTCTAATTGTCTATAATCTTAAAATAATAATAATAACAATAATTATACTAACTATTAAGTCTATTATCATTATAATATTTATAAAAAAAAAAATTAATCGAATATTTACGAATATCGAATCGAATATCATTATTTTGTATTCGTATTTGAATAATAATCGAATCGAATCGAATATTTGTAATCGAATTCGAATCATAAAATTTCGAATACGAATATCAAAATTCGAATATGAATACCGAATCGAATCAAAATTATTTGATTCGTTTGCAACCCTAACTACTACTTTTGTTTTGCTGGGGTCCATCTCATTGTGTACCAGTTATATCGTATAATTGAATATTGAGATACTTCGACATATGAATAAACATGTGTATAGATTTGTAAGTGTGCATGTAAATTAAGATTTTATTTTTTTAATGACATGTAAATTTTATGTGAGACGACCAAATAAAAAGAGTGTGCAAATTTCTATGGGACAGAGGAAATATAAAATAGTACTTCCTCCATCCTATAGAAACTTGTAAGAGGGAAAAAACACGCATGTTAGAAAAAATTGGTATAAAGTCAAAAAAGTAGTGTTTTGAAGAATAATTTGGTAAAATTTTATATAAAAAATAAAGAAGTTAGTTGAATTGAGCGTAATATAGACAAAAGAAGTAATGACATTTGTATAAATATGTATATTATGAGGGTGGAGTTTATAAAAAATATTTTTTTAGATCTGTAAATTTATGTGAAACAGGGAAAATAATAGTATTAAGTTTAAATATTTTAAATAAAATATGTAAATTAATATCACTAAAATATACTCCCTCCGTTCCAGAGGTGTTTTCACCTTTGGGATGGCACAACTTTTAAGAAAAGTAGAGTGTTGTGTAAAGTTATATTATTAAAATAATGAGATTAATTGAATTGTGAGGATAAAGTTAAGGGAAAATACATTTTTTTATCCTATAAGTTTTGTTGACTTTGATTTTCGTCCTCTTAAGTTTTGAATTTTGGTTTTTGTCCTTTAACTTACCAAAAATTTTGGTTTTCGTCCTCTTAAGTTTTGAATTTTGGTTTTCGTCCTCTTACGTTTTGAATTTTGGTTTTCGTCCTTTAACTTACCAAAAATTATGGTTTTCGTCCTTCAACATATTCAAAATTTTCTTTTTTGTTTAGTTTAATATTGATGGTTTTAAAATTAAAATTGTATAATAGATATGATTTTAAAATTTAAAAAAAAAAAAGAATTGTTATGGTAATTAAAAATATAACAGTAAATATTTTTAGGTAAATTCTTTAAAAAACAAAATTAAGGTATATTCGTAAAAAAATATTATGTTATTGCTACGTTTTAGGTAAATAATTAAATATTTTTGGTTTAAAAAATTATAATTTTGACATATTTTTAATTTTTTTAAAATTTTGACATGTTCAAAATTTCAAATGTTTTGTTTTGGTTTAAATTTAATATGAAACGGTCTTAATTTTTTGTTAGAATAATTATAAAATATAACCGTAAATAATTTTTTAGGTAAATTCGTAAATAATTTTTTAGGTAAATTCATAAATAATTTTTTCTATGTTATTGCTATATTTTAGGTAAGTTTTTATATAATTTTTGTTTAAAAATATATAATTTTGACATATTATCAAAATTATAATTTTAATTTTGACAAATTCAAATATTTTGTTTTGATTTAAATTAAATATGAACACTTTTAAAGTTAAAATAGTTGCGTAGTTAATTTTATTTTAAAAAAATAAAATTTTGATATATTTTAAAAATTATAATTTTATAATATTTTGTATTGGCTTATGTTGAAGGATGAAAACCATAATTTTCGGTAAGTTAAAGGACGGAAAACCAAAATTCAAAATTTAAGAGGACGAAATCCAAAATTCAAAACTTAAGAGGACGAAAACCATAATTTTTGATAAGTTAAAGGACGAAAATCAAAATTCAAAACTTAAGAGGACGAGAATCAAAGTCAACGAAATTTATAGGACAAAAAAATATATTTTCCCTAAAGTTAAAGTAAAAGTTTCAATTTATAGGATGTGAAAACAATTGTGGAACGGACGAAAAAAGAAAGTATGAAAATAATTATGGGACGGAGGGAGTATTTGAAACGTGACACGGACATTAACTGAAATAATAATGCATATCGAACTTTTTTGTTTTTTTGTTTTCTATTCTTCATTCAGTCTGTATTATATTGGTTTACACAATCCCAATTACTTAACTAAAACAAAATATTTATCCCCGCATTAGTTAATCATCCTCTAGCAGCTGCACTATTATATACACTAAATTAATCTGAACCTCTCACTTTTTAGATCTTAGTTTTTCATTTCATTTATTTTG
The DNA here is from genome assembly GCA_026898435.1 of Prunella vulgaris. NCBI lineage: Eukaryota > Viridiplantae > Streptophyta > Magnoliopsida > Lamiales > Lamiaceae > Prunella > Prunella vulgaris. The sequence continues at coordinate 284,588 of JAPKLY010000282.1, read as the reverse complement.
CTTAGTATTGAGTTTGTTCATAGTGTTTTTGTCCTCCCTGTAATGGAACCTACTGTTTTAAGATTCTTACAACTTACTGTTGAAGTGCGGGTGAAAACTAGATAAATATTGATTATTTTAGATGGTGAAAATCATCTAAGTATGAGGTGTTTAGGTATTTACGAGTTGTTAGCGTGTGCCTTTTCTTATACTCTCCATGTCCCTCGTCTGATCTGGAATAGTTTACATCTCTTTTTTGTTTGTTCAAAAAATTAGAAAATTGATCTATTGTATTTTAAATGATTTATTTATTTCCTTAAAAAAAAGTGTGAACCTCATTTTGTGGCCTTGTAAATCTACATGTGGCATTTCAAATATGGACGCCACATTTTCCTTTCTCTATTTTTTTTATTTAATTTAATTTAAAAAAACTTATATATATAATATTTAATATATTTATGGTTTTATGTTTAGGCAATTTATTTTTTATTTTATTTAATATCAATTAAAATAAATTTACATTGTACAATTAATTAAAAAAGATTAGAGTAATGAAAAGCAACATGTTATGAATTAAAAATTCTAGACATAAAATAAAAATACTTATTAATAAAATAATAAAAATATTACAATATAAGCACATTTACACGAAAGTACTACAAATTAATAAAATTGCATAAAATAGAACTTAATAATAATAAAAAAAGCATGCAACTATAAAAATACCTTATAACTAGTATATTTTCTAGTAATATAATAGGCTACTTCCACATCTTCAAAGATTTGAAAATTCTCCATGCATACCAAATTCGGTATTACTAAAAGTTGTCATTCATGATTCTCTCTCTCTCTCTCTCTCTCTCTCTCTCTCTCTCTAATAATTCGTATGCATTTTAATTTTTTTTTTTTTGTAATTTGAAATTTTCTTATAGTAATATGAAAAATGAACATTAACTTTTGTTAAATTTCATTATTATAAATATTATAAAAATATAATATAGATTATTGCATTCAAAAAAATCATGAATAAATAGGAAAATTATAAAATGGTTCACAAAATTAACATTAATTACAAATTGGTTCTGTGCAGAAAAAAAAATACTTTTGTGCAAATATTTTGAACCAATTTATAAATATAGTTATTTTTTAAATCAATATATAAATCACCCTAATAAATAATAATAATGAAATATTTTATTTTAGTATAAAAGTACTGTAAATTATTGAAGATTTATTATTGGTACTATAAAAAAGTAGTGACAATAGAATGATGCAACCGCTTGAGATGGTTAGTCCACTCTTGTACAGTTAGGATGCGTTTGGTAGCTCCCATAAAATAATAATAATAATAAAGTGAACAGTGTTTTCCAAAGAAGATAAAAACACAAATGAAAAATTTATAATGAGACAATGAAAATGACAAAATAAATAACATATAGTGAGACAGAGAAAGTAGTATAAATTAATTAATATATTTTTGCTCCACTTAATATCTATTCTATTTTTATTTTCTCATACATTTGAAAGTTAAAATATACCCTATTAAAAAATTCAAACCGAACACAAATTTTAAATTTTTCTTAATTTTAAAAATCAATAAATTTAAAAAATTATTTTTTTAAGACTCACTTAAAATCCAAAATAAACGCCCCTAAAAAATATGGTTGATGAATAAGTGATTGAATTTTTTTATTTTTATAAGTAAAGATTTTATTCCCACCAAAGGGTATAAGAGATACCCAAATACAACAAAGTCTATTTACAAAATCAGCAGCCTAACACCGATCTTGGATTTAAAAGCCACTCGTTAAAAGAAAAGTTCTTGCAGCCTATAAATTTAACACTAATCCAACTCCGCCATCTAGCTTTCACCTCCTCAACTAATTTATCCATAAGCAAATCCATATTATTGAAAACATGATTGTTCTTTCCTTTCCATAGTATCCAAACCACCCCAAGCCACAAAGCAATACCAACTTGTTTTCCCATTTTTCCTTTTAGTAACGGCTATGGGAAATCAAATTTAAAAATGGGCAGTTGTGCATAACACTAGAAACACCATTTGAAACACTCAGTCCATATCTTATGAGTAATGTGGCATTCAAAGAAGTAGTGTTGCCCGGTCTCATCATTCAACCCGCACGCTACACATTTCAGGTCTTCCGTATGATTTAGAATGTTTTTTCTATGCAGATTCATCTTCGTTGGCAGTCGATCCTATAACAATCTCCAAATATTAGTTTGATACCTCTTTCTTTATCAGCTTCAAAAGGTATGTCTTCACGAAGGTTGTGTAAAATTGTGTAAGCATCCTTCGTAGTATATATTCCGCTTGAATTTCCAATCCATCTCCAAGAGTCTCTAACTTCAATTTTCACTGGGAACCTGTTAATCCAAGAAATAAAAATATTAAACATATCAAAGTTACGAATAGAAAGCTTTCTCCTCCATCTCCAATTCCAACTCCATCCTCCCTCATCCCAAGAACCCATCGCTCCAATAAAAATTTCTCTATCCAAACTAAGATGAAAGAGTCTTGGAAATTTTGATTTCAAAGGCTCTTCACCGGCCCATCGTTCAACCCAGAATTTCGTTCCATTCCCTTCACCGATCAACCTTTCCAACCTTTCTCGGAACCAACCTCCCTCCGTTCCAAGTGTACATCTAATAATACTCTTCCACCATCCCGACCTTCTCACCCTATTTCCTAATACAATATTCTCCCAATTCTCGCGCCCCCCCCCCCAAACATCCATACTTCAACTCCATAACTTTCACCCAAAAACTATCCCTATCCGAAAGGAAACACCACAATCACATCCATTTCGCCAAAAGAGCTTTATTGAAAAGCTCCAAATCACTCACTCCTAGACTCCCTCGATTTTTTGAGTTACATACAATTTTCCACTTTATCCAAATCTATTTTCTATCGCTCTCCTCGCTCCCCCAAAAAAAATTACGTTGTAATTTTATAATTTCGCTCAGAATTTCTTTTGGAATTAATAATCTTTGCTTAATTGTCGTACAAGTCGTCAAACATTACAACATCGAAATGAGAATTTATCTTATGCGCGCTAACTTTTACTTTTTTCACCATATCATATTTAATGCAAATTATCAACGTTTGTTTTAAGTTGATCAAATTATTCAATCCAAACATATTTAATACTTCCTCTAATTTAAAATATTTGTGACTTTTAGATTGAAACTTTATTTCAAAATATTTATCGTGCTTATATTCACACCAAATTAACATCTTTTATACGAAAATAGGAATACATTTTGCAATTTGCGTAGCATATATTATTATATTTAGCCAATTAATGATGATAAACATATAAATAGAAAATTTGTTCCTTAATTTAATATATACAAAATATTAAAAAAAAAGGGACAAATATTTTAAATTTGAAGTAATTAATTACTTTAAACAGTGTGTTATTGACAATTTGATTCAATTAATAACTAGATCAATTCGATTTAAATTTAAAGATGTGATAAAAGCTAGCTAGTTTGTTTCCTAAAATTTGAAGTACATAAAAATTACTATTTATAATGAGTTCCTACATTTGGTTCACTTGCAAGGATAGATTGAGCAAAAATATGAGACTAATTATGTCGATGGTTGTTTAATCATTTATTTATCTTGGGGAGGGTACAGACACGAGAAATTCGAAATATATGAAAAAATATTTTCTCACACAATAATAAAAAAGAATAAAGTACAAAATGGTTCAACAAATTGACAAAAATTACATATTGGTTCTGTGCAAAAAAAAAAAAAAACTTCCATACAAAAAATATACATATTACCGTGTAAATTTTTTGAACCAATTTATAAATATAATATATTTTTTGAACTAATATGTAGGTGCCCTAATAAAAATTATAATCACATGACCATCAATACATAAAAATAACAATTCAAATAATATAATCGTCCTCATCATGTCATCAGCTAGGCCTTTAAGAATTTAGAGAATAGATTGATCAAAATTAATTTTGGAAAAAGGGTTATCTTTTCATTTATATAGTTGCATTAGTTTAAAAAATTATAAATTTAACAGACGATTACATAAAATGAAGAGCAAATTAGAGATGGTGTTTTTTTATTTATTTTTTACTTTTGTAATACATATGTTTTAAAATACCATGTCCTTATGTGATATTTTTTCTTATTTTTGTAATGCATAAATTTTAAAATATCATGTCCTATACATATTTTTACATAAAAATTAAATTTGCCCCCTATTATAAATTTACTAAGTGTATCGTTCATGCGATGCACAATTTGATATTTATTAAATTAAAATTGATGTTATTAATTATAAGTTTTATTATGGATAATTTTACATTTATACATATTTAATTTATTGTGATAAAATTATGAATCAAATATTATGTATAACAATAATAACAATGGTTTGGTTTGAAGTACAATATTTTATTGAGTTAATTACATAAATATGTTTTTAAAAATTTCAAGTTTATTACTCCCTCCGTCCCAAACCAATTTGCACACTTTCCACTTTAGGTTGTTCCAAACCAATTTGCACACTGCTTAAAAGGGAAACATCGATTTGTGTGCACACTCACAAAACTTTCCACATACTTACCCATACACCACTACTTTATTTAAAATATATATTTTCCTTAAACCGTGTGTCATCCCAGGGTGCAAATACCCCTGGGACGGAGGGAGTGCATTATTTTGTAAAATTAATTATACAATTATTTATCCACAAATTATGATGATGTGGTTGTGAGAAATATTTGAAAATAGAGTAAGTCTGATATACACTTCTCAGTATAATCAACTCACACTTTTCAGTGTAGTTACATATGATAACCGTGTTGAATATTACAAACAAATTCAAGATATTTTTTATTTTTTAATTTAATAACAACTTTTTAACAATTTCATGCAAATTCAAAACCTGAAGAAAAATATTCATGTGATAGAACAATAATATTTTGGAAAATTATGTGGAGATATAAATTTTAAAAACATTCATTGTATTTGAAAAATATATAAAATTATCGTATGTTGCAATATACATGTATTCTAGTGTAATTATCCTAAGCATTATTTCATCCATTATATTATTCTTTAGCATTTATAATTAATGCTAAGGAAAGCTAAAGACTAATCTAAATCTTTAATTATCAAAAAATGAATTTATTATATTGAAGAGATTAATTTAACATGAACATCCAAAATATAAATAATGTACGTATATACAAATTTTTTCGTTTTTTTAGAAGCCTTAATATTGTACGCATCAGGTGCAGCGTGTAACTCAAGTTCATTTTTAAAAAGTTACACAAAATACTACTGAAAAGTTAAACAAGTTATTACTGAAAAGTGTCTCTTTAATAGTGTAACTTTTTAGTAATAAATAATATAACTTTTTAAATATACGCTTAAATTGCATGGTGCACCCGGTGCACAAGAGACTTACTCTTTTTATAAATAAATAGTGTTACATTGCCATAGTTATAATTTTTTTAAAATCAAAACACAAAATCTAAAATCCTAATAACCTAGGCTAATTTGGATAACTCTAATATATTTTACAACCAAGTTAGTGAGTAACCTATTATTTATGATGGATTGGGCTTTATTATTAATCTTGCCCATGTTATTGACACTAACCATTTTGGGAAATACACAACCTTAAATATATGTTCAACATTTTTTTTTTGAAATTTTTATAAAATTTTCGGCAAAAAATTTCGAACAAAATTTCATTTTTACACTAAGTTCGAAAAAAATGCTAAAAGAATAAAAACAAATTTGAAAAAAATTGACGAACAAAGGATAGTGTATTCATTCGAGTAGTGTATTTACAAAAAAAGGCGCGAATAACCTGGGCCATTAATCTTTTGCCCAAGAAAATTAAGGCCCAATTGACTGTCAATATCTTGCAGTAGGTACAATACAAACTCACCATAAAGAGAGTAGGGTACACGCTGAAAAAATATGCATTCAGAAATGGACAACCACTTTTGCTTTTATATATTTATAGATAGATTCTTCATTTCCTTCCTCGTAAATAATGTTACAATTTTCTTATGAGTAGTAAATTCTTTTCAAATGACATAAGAAATTAATAATGAAATGTAATATCAAGGTTTTTTATGGAATTATTTAATATTTTTGTTTTTCTTTATGGAAAAAAGAGAGGCTATTTTTCATTTATACAGTTGTATCAGTTTTAAATAATTATAAAAATTTAATTTAACAATCAATTATATAAAATGATCTGTGAATCTTGTATGAAATTGTCTCATACCTGTAGTGCTTTGTATTTTCATATGTAAACACAAGATCCTCGTACTTTGTCTACATAATGACCAAATTTTATGCAAATAGAGAGACACAATTTCCACAAACTAAAGTACATGATTCTGCCTCATGCTTACAAGTACACGAAATAAATACAATGTCCAATTCTAGGTTAGGGCTGGTTTTGAAACCAGATCAACGACCGGAAACTGGTCGCATAATTGGATTGGGGAAGTTCCGAACATTGACCATTTCGTTAGAGCACGCCAGGTACCAGCTCGCTCTATAATTCAAGTAAGCTTGGAGACGTAAATCTAGCATATAGAACAGCCCTCCAGGCTTCAAATTTACCTCCATCAGTCATTTGCAGATTCTGGAAAGTGGAAAATGGTATCCTCATGAGATCAATATCTTCACTTTCATGAATAAATTGAACATGTCTGAAGCCTCACCATTGTGATGCTCCTCGGGCTTCCTGAAAAGCACATCTAAGACGAAAACATCAGCTACAATCATTAGCGGCTTTAGACCTTCACATTATAGTTGATTCTTCATAACATGTAGTATTAGAGTTATGAGTTTTCTTCTTACATGGTTATAATTAATTAGAACATGAATGACGAAACGTGATGTGTGACTGGCCCCGAGAAATCATAACAGAAAAACATTTTCCATCAACTAGATGCATAGTGTTTTACTGAACGAGTACCCTGTCCTGTTTTTCGTTAGTGCTTTGCTCCCTCAAAGGACACAGCTGTTATCTTTTATTCTTCCTCTACCATCACTTTGTTGAAAATGCTCATTTGTTCCTTCCAACCAAACATTCAGCCTTCTCCGAGTGTTCACTACAAGCAACAACAATATCTGTTATCTCCACTTCCAGGCTCCGAAAAATAGGAAAACAAGATTGAAACATAGGTTTCAACAAAAAAACCATTCTTCAAGGCTTCGATGAGAAAAGAAATATAATTGAACACTATACTCAAGCAAGGAAAAAAGAAAGCGCAATTTCCAACATTGCAATACAAAAAGAATAAAAAATAACAAATATTTCTTCAACTTAGAAACCTTATTAAAAAGCAAATGCAACACTGATTTGGTTGAGACACAGAAAAGGGCCAGAGCAATGAACAACAAAGATTTTCAATTATGAGATTCTATTTTACAACATGATAACAAATTGAGGAACCATTTTATTATGAAGTTGTTTTATTTAGCATGCCTGATATATTTGCAGCTCTAATCACAATTATGTCTGCAGCAGTTCAGTAGATTCAAAAAGCAGATGTATGATATGATGATCACAGCAAATAGTAGGACATATAAAACAACAAATTTTCTAAATGTTGACAAGTTCTCTCACAAGTTATGCTTCAGCAAAAGGTCCAGACTTCACACAGATGTCTCAAAACCCTCAGGTATAAGGCGTCGAGATGCTAACTCCTTGAGCAAGTAACTTGCCACTGCCTCTTTACCACATCCTCGAAGCCCATTGAGAAGACAAGATAACATATCTGCATCCGGAGCTACAGCTCTTTTCATCATCTCGTTCAAGACCTCAACTGCTCCATCATAATCTTCATTCTTAATGAAAACAGATATAAGCATCATGAAAGTTGCTTTATTGGGCATACAACCGCTCTTTACCATGCATTTATAGAGCTGAAAAGCACGATCACCATTGTTTCTTACACACTGCCCTGTAATAAGAGCAGAAAAGGTCGAAGAATTAGGTACTAGTTTATTCCGATCAAGCTCTTTCACCATATACGCAGCTTTCTTCGTCTTGCCCTCCTTGCATAGACCCATAATCACAGCATTATAAGTTAAGATATCAGCCTTGATACCAGCCACCAGCATTTCCTCAAAAATCCGTATACCCATCTCACTGTTTCCCATTTCACTATAGCCATTGATCAATGTGTTGTACGTTACAATAGTTGGGCCCACATCCGTTCTTTTCATTTCGCTGAACAGCTTGTTCGCTTTGTGTAATGCCCCCTCCTTACATAATGAATTTATAAGCGTGTTATACGTGACATCATTTGGACGAACCCCACTATTCTCCATACCAATCTTGAGCTTCAGAGCACTGCTCAAAAGCCCCTTGCTACAATACCCTTTGATCAAAGTATTATACGAAACAACAGAACGGGCTAATCCCATTCCTTCCATATCCTTAAACAACTCAACAGCTAAATCTAATTTCCCGACTTCACAATAAGCTCCAACAATCATGTTAATAGTATAGGCATTTGGAGAGATCTTACAGCGCTGCATTTCTTTATAAAATGACATGACGATATCATCACGATTCAAACTGCTCAATGCACTCAAATAGGCATTACAAGACTCAACAGTGGGATAAAATTCATACTCCCTCATCCAACTAAAGCAATCAGAAGCATTCCTAAACTTGTTCATATGAGCGTGAGTCTTGAACAATGCATCAAAAACGCGAGGCGACGACTCACACATCTTGTAAGAGTAAACCAGAGCCTCAAAAAACTTTCTAGGAAAATCCAAATCCATTAAGCGCGATTCAAGAGTGCTCCTCATAATAGACTCAGCGGATTTAAACTTACGATGCTTAGTCAAAATGTGGAGAATGATGGAGATCACGTCTAAAGTGTTCAATTCAGAGTTGTTGAGCGCAACCCACTTGAAAAATTCAAGAGAAATCACAAAATCTTTTCGAGTTTTCAGCAAAATGTGCTTAATTCTAAATGGAGTTAAACCAGAGACTAACTTACTTAGTTTATCCCATTCGGAATTGATCAAATGACTGTGAGATATGTTTAAGAAGTCCAAATCTTGACCTCTGGGTGCAGGCAGTGTTCTGTGGGGTAATAAAATGGGGCTTCTCTTGAAATTACAGGGAAGTGAGGATTCAATCGGATTTTTTAGATGGGTTTTGGTTGCGTCGAGAAATGTAGAGAATCTACGCAATTTTGGAAGGTTATTCATGGTTTTCTTATCCAACACACGCAGAAAGGAAGCTATTCAATTAGAGTCTGGTCTAGTCTAGTGAGAAAATAACCAGCAAGGCTTGGGGTGGTGGGAAGTCGGAGGCCGGCGGCGGAGATACGGCGGGAGGCTTGAAACTAGGAACGACGAAAGACGAGGAGAAATGATCGAACAATGAAAAGTATTTTATTGTTTTAAATAACTACACATAATTTGTGGATATTATATTAGTCCCCCATAAATTTAATTAAATTGTGGAACGAACCTAAATTCCAAGTCTCTAAATGATACAAATAATTGTATATTATACACATTTTAAATTATTGAATATATTTTGTAATATATTCATACTATAATTTTTTTTCACAGAAATATTACTTCTTTCCGAGAACATAGCAAAAATCAATAAATGATTGATTCCAATAATATAAACAAAACACTCCTCCAAAATTATTACTCCTTCCATCTCAAAGAAATTTACACCTTACGAGATGAACATTTTTATAAAAAATAATTTTATTAATAAAATAGTGAAATATGAATAAATATGTGTATAATTTTATGAGTGTACACGTAAATTGATAGTATTTTTTAGTAATATACAAATTTATCTGAAACATCCAAATAAAAAAATATACAAATTCCAATAGAATAGAGAAAATATTAAACTTGAAAACAATCTCTACTATTTATTAGTAACGAACACCTAAACAATCTCCCAAAATATTAAAAGAATAGAAAGGAAAATATATTTTATAAATAACACTCTCATTAAAGTAAGTGTTGTTTTACAAGTGCTATAAAATAATTTTTAAAATTACTTTTTTTTAATTTATGAAAAATAATTTTAAAAAATATTTATGAAAATTATTTTTAGTGTTTCAAATGAGACTTTAAAAATCTAAGCGGGAGGGTAAAGAAATTTATCAAGATAAGATTTTTAACAGTTAAACATACAATACACAATATAAATATAAAACTCAAATATAAGAGATTTGTGAAGACAAATAGATATAATTAAATGTAAAACATAAAAATATTGGGTGACTTACACATTGGTTCAAAAAAGTGACTATATTTACAAATTGGTTCACAATATCTGCACAGAAGTGTAATTTTTTTCTGTACAGAAGTATATTTTTTTCTACACAGAACCAATTTGTAATTTTCCCAAAAATATTTGAAGATTGACTGTTTTATAAATACTAACCTACAAAACACAATAAAACAAATAGAATAGGAAAAAAAAAAATGCCATGCCTTTTGAGAAGCTATTGTATTATTCAATTTAGTGTTTTGTTCATGGAACTAAATAGTCAATTCCCTTAAAATAGGATTATTCTTGCCAAACAGTGATGCAGAAATCGGGCTAGGCGGCCACATGCCGACCCGATTTCTGCAAAATCGGTGATTTTAGGCGTTTTCGGGCCTAGGGGTTCTAATTTTGTATTTTTATTTTTTAAAAAAAAAATTAAAAATTAGGCGGACACATAAGCGGTTCTAGGCGGTCCTAGGGCCCTCTAGGCGGCTCTAATTTTGTATTTTTAAAAAAAAAAATAGGCGGCCTGAAAACGTCCGATTACCGATTTTCAACTTCTACAACCTTGTTGTCAAATATATTTTGGCAGGGATAATCCTGTCTTAGGGGGATTGATTATTTAGTTCCATAAACAAAATACAGTAAACAAATATTTTTTAAGTCCGATAAAAAGTTATTTGTGCAGTAAAAAAAATAGAGAATTTAATTTTGAAAATTAAGCTGGATCAAAGTTATATTATCCACATTATAGACAATTAAAGGCTTAGTCTTGTATGCACAAGTTACACTGTGCAATTCAAATTTATTTTTAAAAAGTTATACAAAATACTACTGAAAAATTGCACATGTTATTACTGAAAAGTGTATATTTAATAGTGTAACTTTTTAGTAATAAATTGTGCAACTTTTTAAAAATACACTTGAATTGCACGGTGCACCTGGGTGCACAAGAGACTTACTCAAGAACGTCTCTTGTGCACCAGTTACACCGTGCAACTCAAGTGTATTTTTAAATAGTTACACTGTTTATTATTGAAAAGTTACACAAATTATTACTGAAAAGTTACACTATTAAAGATACACTTTTCAGTAATAATATGTGTAATATTTCAGTAATATTTTATGTAACTTTTTAAAAATGAACTTGAGTTGCACGGTGTAATTGGTGCATAGCTAAACAATTTTTTAAAACAAAAAAGTTAAAACATATAATGTGATATTTAACTTTCCATTTTGAAAAAAAATCAATATTAAATTGAAAGAGGATAAAAACACATTAGGTAAAGTCATCACCAATATTATCATTACATATCACATTTTTATGAAAAAAAATCGACCAAATTAAGTTAAAGCATAACCTAGAGGTAACAGCAAATCAAAGCCCTCATTAGTATATTGGGGGATTTTAGGCAATTTAGTAATAATTTAATTAATGTGAATAATATCATCCGTCGGATTTAAATTGAATCCAATCAATGGTCATGATCCTATCATCATTCCTTGTAAACAAAACTGTCAACTCCTCAGTCCTCCTCGCTTGTCTCCAGTTGGATTCTTCGCTCCCATTTTCCTTCTCCTTGTCGACGTGTTAGAGAGAGAAAGGGGGGAGAGAGAGAGAGGGTTTCGGTGAGGCGTGTGGATCTAGGATCTTCAATTTGCGATTTGGTGGAGAGGTGAGTGTGGAGCAGAGGAAAAGATGGATGTCGTGGGGAGAAAACCTCACGCGATCTGGATGTGCTTCGGCTTGGTGCTCATCCTCCTCATCAACGCCGTTCAATCCTTTTACCTCCCCGGCGTCGCTCCCCAAGATTTCTTCAAGGTACTTTTATTTTATGCCGTCAATTCACGTACTTCGCTGTGTTCATACCCAGTAGTTGACTATTTATGATAGGTTAATAACCGTGGATGGTATGCGTTTTCTGTATGCCTGCGCTTTACCAGATCCGCACATGCATATATATACACAGTGGGAGATGATGTGTGAGTGGGAGTTGAATTTTTTGTTAGGTACTATGCTGTGAAATAATGTTGATTGAGGGCGTTTTAGTGTTAGATCTCTTATTTCATGAGTAACTTATGCTGAATGATGTTATTGGTTTTACGATTGCGTGCTTGTTACTGAATATGTCGGGTTAGGAATCAAGAGCCAATTTTTTTGTTTGATCTGGTGTGCTATCACGTCAAAGTGGTTTATATATTTGGATGCTTTGAGATTTTGAGTAGTTCAGGAAATGTCAAGCCTAAGAACAATACAAAAATCCGATAATGAGTTTTATCTGTGTTTCTGATTGGTTTTGGTAGCCACTGTGAACTTCTTATTTCGGACAGTATCTGATTTTAGGATTTTAGAAAGCTCAACCAAATTGACTGAAATCATTTATGTACGGGGAGGATGAAAAAGTCTTTTGAGTTATTTATTATCTTGAAAGGATGGAGTTTCCTCAACTCCCCATTCATACTCTACTAATCACTCTATGCCCTGGAAACCCAAAAAATGAAATTATATCCATGTAGGGGTATAGTTGTGCAGGTTTTGATAATTCAATGAATTTATGTTTTCCAGAATGAGTGTAATAAAACATGATAGGCTTGAAAGCTATGTTCTTTGAGCTCCCAAGTTTAGCAGGCACAGACCTCTTGTATGTTAATTGTTATGAGTGACTTCATGTCTGTATCAAAAGTTGAAAAGAACATAGTCATATATAACATGGTCAGTAATTTGATGTAAAGCTTCTGTAGTTGTAGTTATATGCATATCAACTATTTGAACCAACAATTTGGAATACTACATATCTTTCTACTGTTTGACGCAAATAGTTTAATATGGTGTTGCGTTGGTGCAGGGCGACCTTCTGAAGGTGAAAGTGAATAAACTGACCTCTGTTAAAACTCAGCTTCCTTACTCCTACTATTCCCTACCATACTGTAAACCACCGAAAATTGTGGACAGTGCTGAGAATCTTGGGGAAGTTCTTCGTGGTGATCGTATTGAGAACTCCCCCTACGTGGTTTGTCCTTATTTTTACCCTTTTCTGTTTTTTTAATTTTTTAAATCAATAATGAATTTATTCTGTCTATTCCACGTTCAACTAATACTCAGATCATGCGTCAAAAACCAACTTTTCATTAAAGTTCATTCATGCAGTTTAAGATGCGAGAACCACAGATGTGTAATGTTGCTGGCCGTGCTACACTAGATGCCAAAGCGGCAAAGGAGTTCAAAGAAAAGATTGATGATGAGTATCAAGTTAACATGTAAGCCATACTGCTGAGGAAATTAATTCAATCTAAATCCAAATCATGTATGATCACCTTCTGGCTTGATTGTTTCTTCAACAGGATTTTGGATAATCTCCCTCTTGTTGTGCCTTATAAAATATCTCATACGGATTCATTGGTTTATCAGCATGGTTTCCCTGTTGGTTTTAAAGGACGTTACGCTGGGGTAAGTATAGATCAATTTTACTTTCGTCGAAGTCCATTTTGATCAAATTTGAGTTAGATATTAATTTTCTTTTCTTTACCTGAGTTACTAGAAAACGGAGGAGAGCTATTTCATTTACAATCACTTGGCGTTTACTGTAAAGTATCATAAGGATGAAGAGACTGATGCTGCAAGAATTGTGGGCTTTGAAGTCAAACATTTCAGGTAATATGGTACTGATCTTAATACTACGATTTCCTTCTTTATCTTCTAAATTTATTGATCGTTGATTGATGTTTACATTCAGTGTTAAGCATGAGTATGATGGTAAATGGGATGATAAAACGCGATTGAAAACATGTGATCCCCATGCCAAACACGTAGTAACTAGCTCCGAATCTCCACAGGAGATTGAAGATAAGAAAGAAATTGTCTTCACCTATGATGTGGAATTTCAGGTAAAATTTTCTTTCAGACTGTGGATGGAATACTTATTGATTGCCACCTCGTATTGGCTTTTCATGATCCTTGCTTTGTAGGAAAGCGATGTCAAGTGGGCCTCTAGATGGGATACTTATCTTTACATGGCCGATGATCAAATCCATTGGTTCTCAATAGTCAATTCTTTGATGATCGTTCTTTTCCTCTCGGGAATGGTTGCCATGATTATGCTGCGCACTCTATACCGTGACATCTCGAAGTACAACCAGTTGGAGACTCAAGAAGAAGCTCAAGAGGAGACCGGATGGAAATTAGTTCATGGGGATGTTTTCAGGCCTCCAACAAACTCAGATTTGCTTTGCGTTTACGTTGGGACAGGTGTTCAGTTTTTTGGAATGATACTGGTCACAATGATTTTTGCAGCACTTGGATTCCTATCTCCTTCGAACAGAGGAGGCTTAATGACAGCTATGCTTCTTCTCTGGGCATTCATGGGTATTTTTGCTGGATATGCTTCAACTCGTCTCTACAAAATGTTCAAAGGAACAGAATGGAAGAAAATCACTCTCCAAACAGCCTTTATGTTCCCAGGAATTCTCTTTGCTATTTTCTTCGTTCTAAACGCATTAATTTGGGGGGAGGAATCCTCGGGAGCTGTCCCGTTCGGGACCATGTTCGTATTAGTCTTCTTGTGGTTTGGAATTTCTGTGCCCCTCGTTTTTGTAGGTAGTTACATAGGTTTTAGGAAGCCAGCCATTGAGAATCCAGTGAAAACCAACAAGATCCCGAGGCAAATACCTGAGCAGGCATGGTATATGAACCCGTCTTTCTCTATCTTAATTGGAGGCATACTCCCGTTTGGTGCAGTATTCATTGAGCTGTTTTTCATCCTCACATCTATATGGTTGAACCAGTTCTACTACATTTTCGGTTTCCTGCTTCTCGTGTTTGTCATCTTGATCGTAACTTGTGTTGAGATCACTGTTGTGCTGTGCTATTTCCAACTGTGCAGTGAGGACTATTTGTGGTGGTGGAGATCGTACCTCACCTCAGGTTCATCAGCTCTGTACCTGTTCCTTTATGCTGTTTTCTACTTCTTCACAAAGCTCAACATCACGAAACCAGTGTCTGGGGTTCTATATTTCGGGTACATGCTCATCGCTTCGTATGCTTTCTTCGTTTTGACTGGTACCATTGGCTTTTATGCCTCGTACTGGTTCACCACGCTCATCTACTCATCGGTAAAGATCGACTAAATAGTGATGCAGTAGATGTTTAATATAATACCTTTCCTCGTCCCCCTCATTTCTAAACTGGGATCATAGTGTGTATGGTCACATTTTTGCTTTAATCTGAGACTGGGATGAACATTCCATGATAAGATCCAAGTTTGAATCTTTGTAATATTTTTATACATTTATGGAGGATTTTGGAACAGTTCTTGTTTCTTGGCCGTTTCATTGTAGAGTTTGCTTTACTTCTTATTTTGATTTTCCTATATTTTCATTTGTAATAATTCTTCTTTTAATTAGTGTTAAAATTAAATGCAAAGTTTTAATGAAATATTGAGTTTAATATAATATGTAAAAATAATAATACTATAGAGGTACATGAACTCCACTCTTTATGAAAATAAAAAGCAAAAATACAGTACAGGTCACCAAAAAATATATTTTTTAAATTAAGATGTACAATTAATCGATTCACATCATGATGTTCAAAGACGATAAGCAGAGCTAAAATAGGTAGAAAATTTCATGCTTCAATATAATATACAAATTTAACAAAAAAGAGGGAGATAAATTTTTACACATTCCTCAAAATATATCAAAGTATCAAACCAAGTAAACGCTAGTTACATAATAAGCATCATCCTCACAAAACAGTATAACTTGAGCATTGTACAGTTACCACCCTTAGTAGCTCTCTAAGATTGATAAAAAAATCCAACTAAGTTACCCTAATCTGCATCAGCAGTAAAGTCGGGCTCCGGTGGCTTCTGCAGTTTAACCAACTCCCGAGCAGTCTGCGCACTCTTCAGATTCCGGTTTCTGTGGACTCCACGCATAGCATTTGCAGCAAACCGAGAAGCCAAGAAAGTAGCACCAATGCTATATGAACCACCCCCCACATTGCTACTTGCTCCGGTCGACCCTTCAGCTTCTTCTTCTTCCTTCCTCTTCAGTTCATGAATTTTCCTCTTGGAATACCGTCTCCATGCAGCTTGAATAAAGCAGGCAGCCCATGTACGCCACTGCTGTGAGTAGAATCGAAACGTGTGCTGGACCTGTCTGCTGTGAAGGCGTCTGAATTGACTGGCAACAAATTTTAACTCGTCTGCAGTTAGGGCGAAAGCTTCGACTTCAGTCAGTGCCATCACCGTCCTAGTAGAAGATGGGAGATTAGAGCCTGATTTTGGATCAAGGGCCCATGTGAGAAGCTCCTCACCGCAAAAATCGCCTTCTTTGAGTAAACTGCGGTTGAAGAAGCCACTTCTTCCGCCATCGGTTGTCACGCTTTCGAGACGACCACGTATCAGGAATATCATCTCGTCAACGGGATCACCTTCTCGAACAATGTAAGTGCTTTCTGTGTACAAACAGGGTTTTAGCCTCTCACAGATAGCATCAAGCAGTCTCTCATCCATATTTTCAAAAAGTGGGACCTGCAGAAATGCTTATTATGAAGTCAACACAGCAAAGTTGATACGATTCTCTTGTATAGAGTAATGCTATGTAACCGATGGAGGGTTTCTTATCAACACTGATAGGTAAAGAATACAACGAGAGGAAGAGGTAAAGTGTATTTATAATTTACCCTCTTGACTAAAGCTAGACAAAGATGGCGTTTAATGTCTCTTCTGAGATCCTTAGGTAAACTCTGAACCAAACTCTGTTCATCCACTCCACGTGTTTCTAACCACTTGTACTGATCATAGCGCCTAACCCGCTCCCTGAGGTCTTGGGGGAGCAAGCGATGATGCATCCATTGCTCTGAGTCACGCCTTTTAACTCTCATCTCTTCAAGCCTAATAGTAAGTGACTGAAGGTATGTCTGTAGCAACAGCAGAACAAGAAAAAAAAAATATCAGGCATTTAAATATGGTAGATCTGCATTATTGAGATCTTAAGTTTTATTATAGAAAACCAGATATCCATCCATCACTGAAAGTATTTCTGCATGGGTTGGATACAGCAGATGCATATACGGTTTAAAAAAGCAAAGAAAAATGGGTTGAATAACTGAGTTTAAAAATTCTTCAAGAAAGAACTCATGTAAATGGATGATTAGTAAATGAGGAGTTATATTTCATAGAATAAAACAGAACATACATTTACATATTATATACACAATATGCCATCCATAATCAACCACGTACTTATACAGTGCTTAAATATTTCTGGGGTCACATGAGGACAATACAACAATGTATATATATTTAAACAACTTAACCACAGAATTATCTGTCTCAAACAAGTAGAGGCAATCCAGCGTGCAGAATTAACGCCCAATTTTGGTATTTTAGAGCTATGTTAATAATTTGGCATATTATGCAAACTTTGCTCATATTTTACACGTCAAGCACTTCATGTGACCCCTTTTTTCAGGAGTGTACTCATCAAAATTTAGTATTTCTCTCAAGATTGTGCAAGAAAGACACAAGTTCAGTTAATAAACTCACAGAATGTAAGAAAATTAAAAAAATGATAATGATCAGTATGGTAATAAAAAAGATTCAACAAAGTCAAAATGGAGATCAAAAAAAGAAATAGAAGGATGAGTGCAAAAGATGCAAATGTGAGAGAATATTCTTATACCTGCATATTTCCAATCAAGAGCGCAAAGAGAATGAGGCCCAATATGGCAAGCGCAATGCTGAATATAGATTCTCCTGGATAAGTGCTGGTTTGAAGTCCTTGTCCAAGTGTACTGCAGATGAAAGATGAAGATTAGTTTAATTATGCTGTTATTATGTAGAAGCCCAGAGATGAAAACGATTAAATAGTACTACAAGAAATTTTAATCCACATTAGAAGGCACATAAGGACTACAATAAAGAAAACTTGTCAAGTGTGAAAATGCTAATATAATGGAAACGTAAGGCTTGCAAAGCTTTAGGTTTAGGTTCATACACGAATGTAAAGCCGATTACCTCAAGTTCTGCAGTCCCCACCACAGACAGTAGCAATATTTTGTCAGGAATTTTCTGGTTGAAACTATCTCAGATGCCAAAGCTTGCTTGAAGATTCCAAAATCAAATGGAGGATTATTGTCATCACCCACAGGGCAAGCTTCATCTAAAACTGTCTTCCTAATCTTGTCCCAGTCATCATAATTGTCCATATTTTGATTCCCGCAATATAAGAAGTTGGTACTACATTGTCCACTGCGCTTACAAGCTCTCTGCCAGCATGTATCGTTACGCTCCACAGATAACAAATACCAGAGAGCCCCAATAATCTGTGAAGATAGGGCCATAATATGGTGTGTCACGAAATATTTACCATGAAAAAGCTGCACTCTTCACATTAAAGAGAAGCATGGCATGTTATGAGATGCAAACAGCAACTAGGACAGAAAATATTAAAAGAAAAATATTTATCTTCACAATTTTCTTTCTGTGCTAGGAGAAATTCATACTCTACGGGCAATATTAGGAATTTTTTCGATTAAAATGGATCTACAAAGGGAACAATTTTCTTGACACCCGAAAAGGGAAAAACTCAATGGATAAGAGTTATTATATATGCTAGAAAATAGGAGTTTCTCCCAAAAAAAATCCACATAGAATAAACTCTTTGAGGATACAGGAAAGCTAGAAAGGAAGTCTGATTCAGCAAATAGCCAAATATTCACAAAAATAAAGATGCATTATGCATTTGAAAATTATTCTGGCCATTCCCGACTTAAGTAAGGCCATTTCCAGTAAACAAACACATGAGAGAGCATTATGCCTTACCAGCTGATACGCTTATTAAATTTAAATCATATTGCATAATCAAACAAAATATGTTCTCAGACGATATCCAAAAGTATATTTGATGTCATGCATATTAAGCCTTTCTTAACTCATGTTAAATGCAATTATGCTACGTACTACACACGTTTCTGGAAATGCATTAGCATTTGCATCGTATGTGAACATGATCCCTGTGGAACAATAAAACCAACCATGCCAGAAGATGTGAAAACTGAAAAGATATCATATTATAGTTCAAATTGAAGCTTACATGACTGGCAAGCATGTATAGCAGCAAATATGTCACTGCACCAGCCCATGCAGTTTCCGCAAAGACACCCGAAGTTCTTTTCAATTCAGAAGTTAGCGGCAAGATCCGGGCAAATCTAGGAATATACTGGAACAAAATGATGTAAAACAGTGCTTGTTTTGTAGCCAGAACATCAGAGCCTTTTGACCTCTGCAGAAATCTCCAGACAACAATCTGCAGAAATTCAAAAAGATGTGATAAAAAACCTACAACAAGCCCAATGATTTCTAGATACCAAGCATCTGCCACTAAGAAAACATCTTTTTAAGAGCGGTAGGCTGCTTCACAGGCTCACAGCTAGAAAGCACATATAGAAACAAAAATCATGCCAGCTAAAAGAAAGTACAAGAAATTGAGGAAAGACCCCCACTACCTACGCCATGAGTTCATTGGTTCGAGTCACCATTTGACCAATAAAAAAACAGTTAAAAGACAATGAACAATGAAACATATGTGGTCATACCAATGTTCACCAACACAAGAAAAGGAAATTGTTGGTGACCAAACAAATTCTTGCACAAAATTCATGGACTACAAAGAAAATGCAAAGCACAGGACAACAGAAAAAGAGACAATATCTGGTGAATGATTCACTCACTTAAACGCAACAGCAAGCTATTGTTCATTCATCTACCTAAAAGTCCTATTGATAGTAATTTAGGGAAATAGAGAAACAAACTAAGCCTAGAAAACGAGAGAAACATAAGTTTTACATCATTGGCCCATCTTGGAAGAGCTTCTAGGAATAATGTTCGAAAATATTCTGTTTCAGAACTGGCTGAGACATGTCAAATCCACTTGTTTTGAACTTCCAAAAACTATATAAATGTAGCAGTTATTCTACATGATAGCAACACTTTTATACTCCCCATTGAACAGAAGAATCACAAAATATTAAAAAAATCATAACACGGGGTTACCATATTTAATGTCCCAAATTCTCAAGTATTTGTTACAGTACTTAAATTAATTTATATCCTATCATATCTATTAATTATTGTAAAGCAACATTGAAAAGATATCTAAAATTCAATAATGCCATCCATAAAAAACCATTACAAGACAAGACATCTAAAATGATACGTCTTCTGAAATGCATCAGCACCTTTCCCAATAAAATATCCACATTTTCATTTGCAACCCACTCTCCTATTACTCTACCAAAACATGGTCCCGTAAACCCAGAAGTAAGAACAGAAATGACTCCAACCATTGCATAAAATCCTACGAAGTTTCCTTCTACAGATATAAGAACGACTCATTTAAACGATGACCATATTCTCATGATTAGATCTAACCTGACAAAATTTAAAAAGCATGAAATCGTCTCAATGTATACAGTACGTGTGGATTTAAAAGAGATCATTTTAGTTAAATGGTTTCGGGAAAGAGAATTCCAAAACTGTGGTAAAACACGATTCAGAATACATATAAGAATGTATTTTTCTCAAACCTGTGGAAGGGGAAGCACCGAAAGGAAATCAATGATGAAATAGCACTTCAAGTATCGTTTAGCAATCTGTGCAGGATCTATAACAAGTTCACCTCGTCCAAATACCCGAGATGATGGGGCAATATAAGCAGTTCGGAATTGGAGAGCCATGTGAATAAGATAGAATGCGTCAACGATCGTACGCAGTGTTGTAGCTGTGATAGCCAACTTCCTATCTATGTCTAGGCAATTTGATGACTTATTAAAAACCGGAAGAAAGAAAAACAGTGGATCCACAGATACACTAAAAATACATGAAATCACAAAAAGCTTGTTCCACAGTGTAAGAAGTTTGTCTTGGGGATCAAATATCTTCTTCTCAGACACTTTGAGGTCTTCTGGAAATACTGCACGAGAGACGCCAAATCCAAGGGTCCGACCGATAGACTTCAGTCCTTGAGAACCTTTCTTCATTCCTCTCTTGAAGGACTTGGATGGAGCAGGAGCTGTATGACTACCACGAGCTAAACCATCAATACTGAAGCCACATTTGTTTGTTCCAACTGAAGAAGATGGGGATGAATGTCTAGAATCCAAGTCATCCAACCTTAAAAGAGAAAATTATACACATAATCACTTATCCAAAGAAGAGACCATGAAACCATAATTAATATCAACTGCATCAATGAGAAAATGTGGCTATTGTATTTACTCAAGTCCCACTTATTCCAGGAAGCATTGTCCAGTGACTTTTCTTCTCTTACAATCAGTCTTTCTAGCATAGACAGCAAAACAGAAAAAAATTTTATTTCTTAAGAACTATATGTGCTAACCAAAAGTTACCTGACAAACTTGTCCCGCTGTCCGGCAATGGATTGACTCTTTGGACCACAATCAAACATTTTGTATGATTAGTGCAAACTTGACTGCAAGGAAAACAAAAAAGTATAACAGTCTGCAAGAAAGTAAGCTTATTCCCACGAAAGAACTTCATATTGTGCTATAAAAACAATTCGTGTTTTGCTTGCTGTCGTGGTGTGCAAGTGGTAATGAAGCAGAAATAATAAACTTTACTTTAACCCTGTTCGTTTGTAAGAGTAAAATTAAATAGCATCTATCTGTGAACAGTTACCACAACAGAAGTACATGTCTGAAATTTTCCCTAAGGCATATCAATATACTCTCAAATAAAAGCAAGCGGGATTGAGATATAAATATGTCGTGGACAAGGTACTGGAGGAGGACTATACTCTGATAGAAATTGAGAATGACACATTATAACATGAGTAATAAGCAGATGCAACATAGCTAAGAAACAAAAAAGGCTTGTGTCACAGAAATCGCTTCTAACCCAAACTCCGGTTCCATTTCACAGTAGAAAGATTTACCCCATGTGCATATCAACTCCATAATTAATTGATACTTAAAAGACAGATTTACTAATTATGAAGTTCAAATGCACTTGCAGAAACCACAATGCAAAACGATCTGCAAACTCAAAACCTATTTCAATCACAAAGGGGCCAAAGCCATATCCCACTTGTGAAATATATTAGAGATTTACAAACCAAGGGCAATCCAAACTCTTTTGAATCAGTTATCAAAGCCCGAAATCCGTAGATGTCATTCCATGATTAGAAAAGAAAAAGGAAAATAACATACACATGGACTTCATAGAAGAAGTCCCTAACTCTCCCAATTTCCCGAAATCTAGAGTTTCTAATTGAACTTAAATTACAATTCCTCCAAAACTCATCTACTCCAAAAATTCCCAGAGTTAACATCGATGGTCCAATCTTGGCTTACATAACTTCCCTGATATGCTCCGCCCTACATATAGCTTCACTATTCCCATCACTATCATCACGATTGCCATATAAAAAAGAAGGGGTAAACTCAGTCAAATTTTAAGACAAATACAACTGCTATTTCGTTATACCTAGAAAATTTTCCTTCTTCTAAGACGAGGTCATCAATCACCAAGGAAAAAATCACTTCTCAAGATGCTGCAGGATATAATTACATAATAGCCATCACAGCAGCAAGAAACAAAACCTACCATTCCAGAAAACCCATCTAGTTTTTCTCAATGAAAAGCAAAAACCATGTTTCCCACAAAGCTAATTAAGTCGGAAAAATAAGCAGAGCCATTACAACTGATCAGATGCAGAAGAAAAGACAAACTAGATCAAAAGGAGATGCTTACAGCAAGATTCCAGAGATATTAAGTCATTACTTCCATAAACACGAGGGCAGGGCAGCGAGAGAGAGAGAGAGACTGCAGAAAACGAAGTCAATTTTATCCAAGGAAGCACTGCAGAAGTGGGAGAGCACAATTTAGAAAATGACTGATGGGCCCTTTGGGTTTTACTTGTTCCCATTAAATATCTATATATATATACATATATTAAAAGGAAAATTATATGCATATATTTTGAGTCATAAGGAAAATTAATATTTTTAACTTAAAGTAAAATAAAATAAAAAATTATAGGCAGCATTAGGTATGAAATTTGGATTTGTAATCTTTATACAATCATATTAATTTACTTGATAATTTCGGAGAAACAAGGATGTTCAAAGGGATGGGAAATTAAATTCAAGGGGACAAACACTTATATACAAATTTTTACGGATCTAAGATCCGTAAAAATATCTATTTTTGAAAATTCGCGGGTCTAAATCGGGTCGGGTCGAATTTGAGTATTTTTTTTTCAAAATTCGCGCAACTTGTGATTTTCGCTCCCAGGTATGTTACAATTGGGGCAAATGCATGTTACTTAAAGGTAAAACGTGTGTTACAACCAGATTAAATGTTGTTTTCTACACATATTCATTTATTTTTGTAGAAGTAAATATTTTTCATGCAATGTAACACATGTATATGTTACATTGTATGTGTAACACATATTTATTCTTAATAAAAATACATTTTATCTTATAGTAACACATATATGCTCATATAATAACACAAATTGAGGAACAAATATGTGTTACAATTAGAGTAAATATGTATTACTGCAAATTTATGTTACAATTGGAGTAAATTTGTGTTACTGCAAACGTGTGTTACATCTAGAGTAAATGTGTGTTATTGTAAATGTATGTTACAATTAGAGTAAATGTGTGTTACAATTAGAGTAAATGTGTGTTACTGCAAGATCAAATGTGTGTTACTGTATGCACAAACATTTATTTATCCTTATAAAAATATATATTATATTTTATATAACATATATAAGATATTAAATGATGTACTAAGTACATGAATAACATATTATTAACATAAATCAACAAAAAGAATAAAAAATAAATTAAGTAACACATATTTATACTTGCAGAAATA
>JAPKLY010000282.1:240332-260391 GCA_026898435.1 Prunella vulgaris | reverse complement strand
AAATTAAGTAACACATATTTATACTTGCAGAAATACATATTTTCTTTGTAGTTACTTGAAAAGTATAAAAAATTAATTTTTTAAGAATTAGTAACACATATTTTGCCTAATTGTAACACGCCTTTACCCAAATTGTAACATATCTGGGAGCGAAAAAACCTAGAACTACAAATTGCGCGAATTTTGGAAAAAATGTCCAAATCTAACCCGACCCGGTTTAGATCCACGAATTTTTAAAAAATGGATATTTCTACTGTAGAAATTTGTACACAAGTGTTGCTCATTCAAGGGTGGACGGTCGAGTGCCGCCAAGCGCCTAAAACGCTTAGGCGGGCTTAAGATTTTTTTTAATAATATTAATTTTGTTCTAAATACTCTCTCCGTCTCTTATAAGTTGCTCGTTACTTTTTGACATAAATATTAGAACTAGTATAAAATATTGATATAGTATAAGCAAGGATTGAAATTTCGCGAAATTTCGCCGAAATTTCGGAAATTTGAGGGTACCGATATGGAAATTCACTTGAACGATTATTTTTCCAAAATTTCGGTCAAATTTCGGTAAAATTTCAGAAATTTCGGGAAATTTCGGCGAAATTTCGATATCGGTCCAGGGTAATTCAAAATGTGCAGATTATCGAGAAATATCGTGGAAATTTCGGTAATTTATCGGTCAAAATTTTGGGAATTTTTTTTTTTTAATTCTCAATTCTCGGGTCATTTGCTTCAAGAATTTCTCTAATTTGATGACTTGGTACCATTATTGCTTAGATCAAGATGATCTTTCTTCTTTTACATTTGAGGCTCATAGGACATCATTTTGGTATTAGTTGTGTAATATTCAATAATTATGAACAATTATTGTATCGTTTTATATGTCTTACGTATGTTTTCTTGATATGTTTGTTGTAAGATTCTCATTTTATTGAGATTTTAAGTTCAATTAATGTATTAAGACTAGTAATAGTATTGTCTAAAATTTCATGTTAAATTTCCATCATTTTAATGAAATTTTCGTGAATTTTCTATTTTTACCGATATCGATATTCGATATCGATATTTCCACCGATATATCCATAAATTCAGGGTACCGATATTTCCGTTGATACCGATATTTTCATCCTTGAGTATAGGTGATGTGATGGAAAAATGTAAAAAAATAATGAAAATGTATTGAAAATAATAATAATAAAGTGAATAGTAATTTCCAACAAAGGTAAAAAGTCAAATGAGTAACATATAGTGGGACGGACGAAAATGACAAAACGAGCAACTTATAGTGGGACGGAGGGAGTATATATTAATAAAAATACACATTATACAATAAATTATAAATTTTAAGCATAGTTAATAACCAAATATATTTTTCACAAAATATAATAAGTCAACAAAATATTTAAAACTACGATAAAACGACATAGTCCAACTTCTAAATGAAATACAAAATTAGCAAAATACATAGTACGAATAAATTATGAAGTATTCAATTAACTTTATATTTTTAGTAAGTTTGTAGTTTAGTTTTCATATTTTAATTTCTAGGAATTTAAAAAAAAATAGTAATGGTTTTTTAGGCGGTCTCGACAGTGCTAAATATGTTGGCGAATTTTTCTCGGAAATTTGATCTAGACATTGGTGGTCGAGTGCCGCCAAACGCCTAGGCGACCGTGTTGGCGGTCTTGGCTGGACCATTTGCATCTCTGATTAAAATAATGGCATAGTTGCATTAGTTTTATTGATCATTAAAAACTATAATATTGTTTTTCCAAGAATATGGTGCCTCTTTAATTGTCTTCACCTAAGGAAGGGTAGTTATCTTATTTCCAACAAAATGACGCTAGCATTACACTTGTATATATTTTATGTTATTATTTTCATACTTTTTGATCTATCCTAATTCTATTGTACATTTAAAAAAAAAAAATAGTTCAATATATTTATTTATACTGAGTAAGTCTCTTGTGCACCAGTTACACCGTGCAACTCAAGTTCATTTTTAAAAAGTTGCACAATTTATTACTGAAAAGTGACATTATTAAAGATACATTTTTCAGTAATAACATGTGTAACTTTTCAATAGTATTTTGTGTAATTTTTAAAAAATGAACTTAAGTTGCACGGTGTAAGACTAAGTCATTTATACTCCCTCCGTCCCAACTCTTTTTTCCCCTTTTTCCATTTTGGAACGTCTTGACTCTTTTTTCCTACCTTAAAAAAGAAATAATTTACACTCACAAAAGTCAATAAAGTACACTTTTTATATTTTATTAATTAACTTCACATTCACATACTAATTTTTTTAATTCGTGTACCCAAATCTTTTGGAAAAAAGACCCATTTATATTAAGTTATACACTAAAAAATATAACATACTCCCTCCGTCCCATAATTGTTTTCACACTTTCCTTTTTCGTCCGTCCCACAATTGTTTTCACACTTTTCTTTTTCGTCCGTCCCACAATTGTTTTCACACCCTATAAATGGAAACTATTACTTTAACTTTATCCTCACAATCCAACTAATCTCATTATTTTAATAATATAACTTTACACAACACTCTACTTTTCTTAAAAGTTGTGCCATCCCAGAGGTGAAAACACCTCTGGGACGGAGGGAGTAATTTATTTTGATTGATTGAATAAAATAATAAATTAATTTTTTTAATATATATCAAACACAAATATAAAAATAGATTTGAAAGAGGCGTATGTAAAAAAAGGGGAAAATGTACAAATTTGACCCTGAACTTTTATCTCAGATACAAATTGGACCTTAAACTATTTTTTGAAACAAATATGCCCTTCAACTTTGAGAAAATGTACAAATTGAATCCTGAACTTTTGTCTCAGATACAAATTGGACCCTAAATTATTTTTTTGAAACAAATATGTTCTTTAACTTTGAGAAAATGTACTAATTGGACCTGGACTTTAAAAATAATTGGACCTGGACTTTTAAAAAAATTGGACCCTGAACTTCGAGAAAAAAGTAGAATTAAATTTAAAAAAATAAAAAATATATATAAAAAATCAACAAAATCTTCAAAAAAAATTATCAAAGTAAAAAAAATCTTTAAAAAAATAGACTAAAGCTTAGATTAAAAAAAACAACTAAATTTCATAAACAATTAAATTAAAAGTTAATTATATTTTAATTTTTTTATCTTGAATTAAAATTTGAATTTAAAAAAAATACTTGCTTAGTTTAAACTTTAAAGATTTAGTTGAATTTTTTTAATTACTTGTTAAAGATTTAATTGGATTATTTAAAGATTTAATTAGTTGATTTATTTTAATAAATTTTTTATTTTATTCATTTTTTATATTTTTTATTTACTTATTTAAATATTGTTCTAATTTTTATAAAAATTGATTTTAATTTTTTTAATTATTTAAATATTTATCTAATTTTTAATTAATTTTTTTAGTTTTTCAATTACTATTTTATTTGTAATTTTTATTTCAAAAAATAGTTTTATGGTCCAATTTGTATTTGAGACAAAAGTCCATGGCCCAATTTGTACATTTTCTCTAAATTGAAAGGCATATTTGTTTCAAAAAATAGTTTAGAGTCCAATTTATATCTAAGACAAAAGTTCAGGGTCCAATTTGTACATTTTCTCGAAATTGAAGGGCATATTTGTTTAAAAAAATAGTTTATGGTCCAATTTGTACGTGAGACAAAAGTTCAGAGTCCAATTTGGCGGTGTATATTCACATCATGCATAGTACACCGCCAACACCCGCTGGTAGTGTACTATGCATGATGTGAATATACATTTATCATATTTAAAAAAATATTATATATGAAACCATCCACACAACAAAATTTTTATTGTTTTGTTTAAAACTATTATTTTAAACTGTCTCAGTAAATATTACCCCTCTCGGTATTAACTTTCACACTATTAGACATGTATATTAAAAAAGTGGAAGAATAAAGATGTAAATGATACCTTTGATATTTTATGAATTAAATGAGTTGTATAATGTGTAAGTTCAAAAGTAACACTCTCTCTATCCATATCTAAAATAATTTTTGCAATTGTATTAAAAAATGTAACAAAATAATCAATAAAATAGATAAAATAAAGATAATCATGAAATTTATATATGAATAAAGTAATTAATATGACTATAAAATTAATGGTATATGCGTTATTAAGTGATGACTGAAAGGTAATAATAAAATAATTATTTTCATGAAAGCAATATATTTTTTATAGGTGAACAATTAACAAGTGAACTTATTTTTAGTGGCAGAGAAATATTTTGGGTAAAATTGAAAATATAATAAGGATGTATTTGGAAAGAATTTTTCATTCAATAAATGAGAAACTTATTATAGAAAAATAATGGAAAGCATATTTTTACTTGAGATAACCACACAAAAGACCCTATTACATTACACTAGATACAATACTTGAATCCTTCATTTCACCAAAACATCATCACATCATTTATTTTACACAATTGCAACTAAAATATTTTCGTATTTAATATAAATAAACACGTACCTTCATTTCACCAATACACAAGGATGAAAAAATCTCGATATTTCTCCGATATATCCATTTTTCGTAGTCACCGATATCGATATTGGGTAGAAACGATATTTCCATGATATTCATTAAAAAAAATAAGAAATATCGATAAATATCAGTCTGTAATATCGATATTGTTTATATTTTCCACAAATTTAACCAAATATTAGTAGATATCGAGAAAATATTGATAAATGTGTATATATATAAATTTGTCATAACTGCAAAATTTATTTAAATTCTTGTATTAAATTTATGAATTAAATATTTGCTCTTAAATTTTTTATAATTTTTAAATTTATCGATATCGAATATCGATATATCCATCGATGCCGATATTTTCAACCTTGGCAATACATCATCATTCATCACATCATATATTTACCACAATTGTAACTAACATATTTTCGTATTTAATATAAATAAACACGAAATAAATTATGAGGACGATTTCAATAGATCAAAATGCAATTGAGTACAATAATCTAATTTGACCCTGTGATCCCTTCTTCCAATTTGACTTTCGACTCGACCCTCTTAAATTACAAGAAACGAATCATGCAAACGAAGCTCGCGGACTGCTTGATCTCTCTCAACAGTCACAGATATTCGAGCACCATAATAATAAGCCCAGAAACGCGCGCGCACACAAAAAAAAAAAAAAAAAAGAGAGAGAAGAAAACGAAAACAAACACACACAAAAGAAAAGCCAAAGGTACAGTAGTCAAATAAGAACACTTAGAAATTGCTTGAAATCGTAGTCATCCAAATACCACTCAAAAAAGGAAAAAAAAAAAATCAAAAGAGAAGAAATGAATCCCACATCCTCTGATGATAAGAGGGTGAAGGAAGAAATAAGAGTGAAAAGGGGGTTACTTGATGGGGTGGTTGCCTGGTTGGTAGGACAGTGCTTCAACACTCTGAGCAAACAACTTGTCCTAGAAATACACCCCCAATCAAAGGGATAATCATGTTAAGAGAGAGAGAGAGAGAGAGCCTTGTATATTATCACCACCTCCAACCTTATTACAACATTAGTCCAAAAAGTTTTACGGTAAAAAATGCGAGCAAAAAACCAGAGAATACTCAAATGAGTTGAACTTATTGTTGAGTTGTTACTTCAGGACGATATAGCGAAGAACTCCTGGAGAAAAAAAGAAAAGAAAAGAAGAGAGCAGCTACCTCTCTCGTCCGATGATACATCTCATGTTCTCTTCAAAATTGTAACATGAAAATTGGATGCTCTTGGTTACCTAGACTCTACGAGCAAGTTCTTGACAAATAACATTTCTAGCCTCATTGCAGAGTTCATCTGCATTATTTCCTACAATTGATGGATGAACAACAACTTTCACCGATCCTAGATTTACCCTTCCTTCCATTCCAGGAGGCATGATTTTACCTGCTCCAATTAGAGTTATTGGAACAACAGGCACTCCAGTCTTTGCAGCAACACTGAAAGCACCTTTCTACAAAGAGACACGTATCATGAAAAGAACCAAGAAATGGATCGCAGTAAAGCAGGTAAAGTTAACTGATATAATATCTCTCCTCCCTATATTTATAGTTGAGGTACATCTCTAAGAAAAGGAAAAAAAATTCTAACTAAGCATATTCGATATTGTACACTTGTGTAGACTTCTGTAAATTAACTAAGAATATCGTAGCAAGGAGAATTTGGTAAGGTGTCTCTCATGGCTGTGTACACTTGTGTAGAACTTTTAAGTTATAAAGTTGGTTTCACTGATCCAAAAAAAAAGAAAAGAAAAAAGAAAGCAAACTGGATAAAGTTTAACTGCATATCAACACTACACACAAAAGTTAAGACTTTCCAGTGGCTCATTATAAATGATTCATCAACATCTCTGCATTTCCAAACCAACTTCCAATGGAATTCCTAATGAAAGAATTAAGGCCTTAAAAGATGCAAATATTTCATCACCGTTCACAAAGAGAAAATAAAAAACACAGTCAATCAAGATAAGTGGAACATCATTAACTTGAACAGACATAGATGTTATCTAGAATGAAGAATAATACATACCTTAAAAGTACCCAATTTTCCATCTCTACTCCGAGTGCCCTCTGGGAAGAAAAAAATTGAAGCCCCCTTCTGGACCAGTGCTATACACCGCTTAAGGCATTCCTACATCCAATGAGGCAACAAATTGATACAGATAAATTTTTACCATGATGAACATACCCAATTCTTTAACTCAATAGTTGGGGAACATACGTTGAACAACAATGCACTAATATGAAATTTAAAAAGAATCACATACAAATTGGCTTCTGCTGTCTGTGCGCTTTAAAGGAATTACACCCAGAAGAAACATAGCCCACCCAATAATGGGAAAAAGAAAGACCGAAGTCTTGCTAATGAATTTAAAGCTTCTTCCAAGAGTCAGAAGAGAATATATGTCTAGAAAGCTTTGGTGGTTGGCAACATACATGGCAGGGGTATCAATTCGGGGTAGATTCTCCAATCCCTCATACTCAATCTTGAAAAATGGAGCAACACTGAGAGAAGCCCAGGCTTTAGCAACTAGATAATGGGCTCTTCTGCGATATCGATCAAACATGAGCACAAATGGATGCTCTAGAACCATTGGCACGAACAAAATAATGGCAGCAATAGCTGTTACAACGTAAAAACAAATTCCTCTGACCTTCGGACTCAACCAAATTTCTGAAATGGAGATTAGGGAAAAAAAAGAAAAAGAAATATGAGACTATCATGGTTTAGCAACTTTAATCAAAATTACGCAGAGTCAAACTAGAGGCATACCTGATAATGGATATGAAGCACCAGTAGATCCAGCACCTGTAAGTTCAGACCTAACAACTACACCTTTTGAAATTTTTTTCCTTCCACAACACCCACAGCCATTGTACGAACTACTAAGCTCTTCTTCATGGTACAGAGACCTCTGAGCAGGGTAATTATGTCTTCTTGAACCGCATATAGTTTTATGAGAAAGAACATCGAGAGGAGCTAAAATATGAGAAACATAAACCAATTACAAATCTATTTAATGGAATATCAGACAGTGATATTTTATCCCAACTCAATTAGTTTCTGATTGTAACACACGACCACTTAATATCTATGCAACTAATTTAGCATTGCATGTCTTCATCTTTATTTCAATTCCTTCTATTCTAATTTTAAACCACAAAAGAAGAAAAATAACCAAGTTACAACATTAACATAAAACGGTTGGTTGGATAAATGCTTGTTCCTTGTAAATGGGGTCCATAAAATACTGAAAATATGCTCCATGTCTGAAAACTTGACTATACATAATTCAATGCACTAAAGCTGTGATATTCAATGGTCTACCAGCTATGTATTACAAAATTCAAGTGATTCCAAATAAGACACAGATAAGAATATTAGTTGAGTTATTGAGTTCTCTAAAGGATCATAATGATATAGAAAAACATAAATCTCGAACACATGGTTATAAATAAACATTTGAATCTCATAAAGAAAATTTCTTATCGACATGAAGTGAAGAACATTATAGAGTGGGATTGGGTTAGTAGGGGGAAGAAATGAATACTTTAACTGGTTTCTGCAGCAGTAGCATCCAGCTATGAAATGTAAAAGGGAAAAACAAGTCTTTTCTGAAGATCAAATAACTTGGTGTAATCCTTCATATTAAGTTCTACACTTTGAAGTGAGATTTGTTAAGACAGAATTTCAAATCATGGAATTGTAATTCAGAAGAGGCATGCATAGTCATGCTCTAAGGAAATTGAGAAGAAGATTAAAGTAAAACAAAACCTTTTAAAGTTCATATAAACACTTAGAGATATTCACTTACATTTCTCTGAATATCTTGGAATTGTTTGTTTACGCGCAAAACAATCAATGTGAAATCCATGAGAAGAAGCCAACTGCTCAAATCAATATTCAGAATAAGAAGTGTCACTGAATGGTTGCTGGAACAAGAACATGCAAATACACAGAGACTAGGACTCTACGATGTCCTCTACACCTCACCTGATAAACCAGGCCAAAATCTCTTTATGTACTTATATTTACACTGTTTACATGTCCTTGATAGTCATGCTAACATCAGCTCAGACTTGATGTAAGATTTACCATCAAACTAAATATGTTTGGCAATAAACACAATTACACCTCTAAATATTGGGAAGCATGAGAAAGGGACCAACCAACACAAATATAAAGCTTGTTGATCATGGTCTTAAGCTACACTTTTAAGGGAGCTTGAATTAATCAAATATAACAACTACTTTATCCACTCCCATTATTTCTCTTAATGCATTAAATCACTTTAAAACCCT
Source organism: Prunella vulgaris (assembly GCA_026898435.1). Lineage (NCBI taxonomy): Eukaryota > Viridiplantae > Streptophyta > Magnoliopsida > Lamiales > Lamiaceae > Prunella > Prunella vulgaris. The sequence continues at coordinate 251,531 of JAPKLY010000282.1, read as the reverse complement.
TGATAAAAGCAATAGAATAAAAGAAACGGAAAACAGGTCGCATCCTCTTCCATTTTCACATGTATGGAAGAGCAAAAATGTCTAGTGTTCATGGGAAGTGATTGGTTATGAAGAGTACACAATTATATTTGCACAAATAAAAAACTCATCCACGGTTCAAGTACAATTGCAAAACAGTGACGAGTTCGATGCCTCACATAACTGGAAATGCTGAAATCATTAATCACCCCCTCCACTCAAGAAAAAAAAAAGAATAAAAAGAAAAGAAAAGAATACATAAGCATGCATATAAGAAAGGGAAAACATAATCACAGGTCTTGGCATAGGCATGCTTCATCAATTATGCAAACGCAAATTATGTTTGAACTTTGACTCACACCAACACTAAAGCAACTTGAAAGAAACACCTCTGTGGTCTCTAGCATTACACTCATTTGCATTTTGTACCATTTAATTCATCAACTAACTCAAGTTCCTCTTCTTTCAAAAATGACACTTGAATAATCCAACATAGATGAAAATGTGATCAGCAAATCAACTTAGGCAAACAGAAACAATCACAGTATGGAATACCCAAATTTAGTATCAAAAACTCATTACTTTTTTATTTTATCCGGGGAAATGCCAACAGAAACTAAAACAACAAGAACACAATTGCACATAACAAAAAATATAAAGCTAGCATGAAGATTGTTTACTTGTCGAGTAGAAGGCCAAGCGAAAACCCTTTGACCCCTTTTGCCTGCAAATCAGAAATAACCAGAAGCTAAGTTTCACACACAAAAGCTCACACGCATATACATATATATATACACATTCAGAGAGCGATATAAGAGGGGTTCTCACAGGGATGATTGAGCGAAGAAGGAGAAGAAGAACAGAAGTTGAGACGCAAACAGCAAATTTGAAGAGATAATTCCATTCGTAAACTCTTCTGGTTGTATTGATTCAAATTTTGAGGAACGGTTTTTCCTCACATTTTCTCAAGACCCCCTTGTACCACAACTTTTTGCTTTGAGAGTTGTGATTTGTCAGTTCAAACTGGAACTGGTGTTTTCGGATCCGCCACTAAATTGACAGCAAAATCGTGTATTACAAGGTTCGGTTCTAATGAATCAAGAGCAGTAACTGTTGGTTCTAAACTGGTGGACCAAGTGATTGCCACTTTTTGTGCACTCGCAAATGTACGAGATCGCTGTTGTAACACGGCAATGACCAAATTAAATATCGAACCAAGAGAAATAAGTAACTAAGCTAGTTTAATCCTACAAGTAATATTCATGCATATTTTAACATCTGATTATTTATTTAAACGTGGGTAACAATAATATTCAAGAAAACAATTGAAAATCCTTCTGCATCACCAGCATAAATCTAGCATATTAAACATAACTGGACCAATTCATTAGCATAAGATTCTTTCTCACCATCAATCTCTTATAGTAAACGGGCATGAATATGACAGGTAAATCATACAAACTGGTCCTCTAGGTGGAATTCACCAAGTTTCATCTAAACGACATGTTAAATTTCTTAGCTAATACAGACCTTTTGAATGATTTAGCACAGTGAAAACTGTGCTATGAACATTAAACTCACTTATCAGTCCTACAAGTAATAACTGCAGGTCATAGACACAAGAAGACCTAAACAGTATAAGCTGTTTCCTATATTAGCACTTCCAAAACAAAAACAAGGCTACCTTTGTAACTTGTAAGTTGTAAGATAAATTTTTTTTCCAGCCAAGGCTGAGTTAAATGAAATTGCGGATACTTTAAACCAATTATTCACCTTCAATGAGTATAGTACAGAGAAGCCTACATTATAAACATGAGCTAGAATTTACCTATCCAGTCCAGACTTAATCTTACTAAATAATCAATTGAAATATGAACCCAAAAGAAAATTTTTGAAGGAGATGCTGTGTGTAGTGACAAACAAGAAGACAACAATGCATATGCTGGTATCCATAACCCAAAATTGAGGCAAGCCTGAAACTTTAACTGAAGTTCCACAAGTTCAAAAGTCAAATGATGGAAGATAAATTCTTCGTAGACGAGATTTATAGATAAAGCTGTTCTAAAAGAATAGAGAAATGCAGATTTGTTACCTATTGATGGCGATGCAGTTGGAGTGGCAGTGGTGAAACACTGCAAAATTTCAGTACCAATAAATGATTCACCTGAAACACATATACCCTTGGCCATGAGAAAGAGAGAATATACTCATTCAACATAATCGAAAAAGGTTTGTCACCAGGAAGTTTCAAATTGGCAAGTACAATACGAAATTCAACAGTGTATACATAGTCCGCTAATAGAAAGGTCTATACTATACACTTCAAACAAACTTTTGCATGACTTGATGAAAAAGGGGCTACTCTTTAATTCCAGAGCACATAGACAGCACTCAGAGACCAACATAGTTATACACGTGTGTTTATCGAAGTATTTTCTTGTTACAAGAATTAAAAGTTACTTCTGTTACATTTTTCAAGTCTTTTCCCTTCGGAACCTTCCAATATAATAGAATCATGCTCCAATTAAAGCACTAGCAACGTAAAAGAACATACACAACTAATGCTTATTTTTTCAATCAAAATATCATGCCTTTCGCAGGGCGAGCCCTCACATTTGTGGGGCCCATGGATAATAAAAGGGGCACTTATAAAATGAGCAACACCAACAAACAACTTCAAGCATTCAATTATTGCCATAATAATACCAGTTTCCTGCCAAAAGAGGCTTAACATTTAGCATCACCTGGACATCTACTATGGAAGAAAAAAATAAACCCAAAAAAATTAGAATGCTTGATCGTACATATTCTGATCATCAGTAAATGGCCACCTGAGTTAAGGTAAAGCCTATTCGACTGATAATGTTCACAACAACAAGTCAAGTGCATCTTTGAGAAACACTATGCACTGGCTCAAACAATAATTATAGGTCGGTATATAATCTCTTCTTCTTTTTTTTTTTTCTCCAAAGACACGATTTTCCAATTGGTGCAAGAAGACAAGAATAAACTATAAGCATTAATTTATTTTTCTATCAAGAACAAGCATTTCCACCAGAAAAATATACAATATGCAGCAACTACTCAGAAATTAAACATCTAAAATCATTAGAGCTAAGGTATCAATCAACTAGTAAATTTCGTTATGAGAAAATAATTAGCTCAATAATCATCTGAAAATTCCCACCTTCTGGTAGCTGATAGACGTAATATTCAAACTTAATTAAATTCGATTAAAGACACATCAAGAATCACAAGAGCGACTCCAATTCATTCCAATTAAACGATACAACAAATAAATCCCAAAATTCTCGACCAGACCTAATAACTAGGTTAGGAATAACACCTCTGAAACACTTGTAAATTTTACAATGAATACGGAATAACGGAGATTAAAGGCGTACCCCTTGATGAGAGAAGCTGAGACAAATCGCTGGAGTTGGAACTGCTATCTGATTGATAAACCGAAACGGGAGGAATCGAGATGCAAGCTTTCCAATTCGAGATCAGAAGCATGAAGCTGCTGATGGGCACGTGCTAAGAACACTATATTTCTGTAGCATGTGTTTAGTAGATGGATAGAAGGTGGGGGATAAGGCCGGCTTTTGGCCGAGGGAGAGGAATGAGGATAATTACACAGGTAGAGGAGAGAGAGTCATATACGTCGGTTTTTTTTATTAATTAAAATTTTTGCTGTCACGGAACTTATCTTTTGATTTGAACTAGTACATAAGTGAATTAAATTTTAAATTTTTTAATGTATATTTTATTGTAAATATTTTAGTTAAAATTTCTTTTTTGTTATATAGTTAAAATTTAATTATATTTGTATTGTTTTTATATTTTAATAGTAGTTTGTACTGTTAATAAAACAATATTTAATTCTTATTACTCCTCATAAAATATTGAATTTGCAGGAAAATATCGTTGATAATGTTTTTTCTTTTTAGTAGTTTTTTTTCTTTAGTTTATGTGCAGACTCACAACTCACAATTTTATAATCGTAAAATTTAGCAACCATTAATATATTGTTAGTTTAAAATTATTGTATTTTTTAAAATTCAAAATTTTGGTTTTATTTTTAACTTGGTTAATTGAACATAATTTTTTAAATGTTACTCTATTTATTATTAAGGTTTATGTTTTTAAGGTTATAACGTTGACATGTTTTTAAAATTATACTTTTATAATTTTGACATATTCAGAATTTTTTTTTAATATCAACAGTTTTAAAATTAAAAATGTATAATGGATACGATTTTAAAATTTCAAAAAAAAAGAACTGTTAGGATAACTAAAAATATAACCGAAAATATTTTTAGGTAAATTCTTAAATAATTTTTGAAGGTCAATTCTGTAAAAAAGATTATGTTATTGCTATATTTTATGTAAATTCTTAAATAGTTTTGGTGGAAAAAATTATAATTCTGACATATTTTTTAAATTTTAATTTTGACACATTCAAATATTTTGTTTTGGTTAAATATAATATCAACGGTTTTAACTTTTTTTTAGGATAATTACAAAATATAACCATATATAATTTTATGTAAATTCGTAAATAATATTTTTTTATGTTATTGCTATATTTTAGGTAAATTTGTAAATAATTTTGGTTTAAAAAATATATTTTTAAAATTTTAATTTTAATTTTGACAAATTCAATATATTGTTTTGGTTTAAACTTAATATCAACACTTTTAAAGTTGAAATTGTTGCGTAATTAATTTTGTTTTAATAATAATTTTGATATATTTTTAAACTTTTAATATTAATTTTGACTTATTCGATTTTTTTTTTTTGTTTAACTTTAATATGAACAATTTAAAACTTCATAATAAATAAGATTTGAAAATTTCAAAATAATTGAGTCATGAAGTTAGCCACGTATGATGAGTTGAACTAATAAATATAAGAGATTAATTTTAATTTTTCAGATTAAGATATAATGTTCTCGATTTATAATAATTTTGATATATTTTTATAATTTTTATAACTTTGACATATTTAATTAACAGGGTGTATTTAATTAATATTTTAATTTTAACATTTTTATAACTATAACATATTCAAACTTTTTGATTTTTATAATGTTAACATTGTTTTTTAATTGTTGATTTTTATATGTTTGACTTATAAGTTTGAAATATTACAAATTATTCAAAAGAAGAATACATAGATTTGTTTTACCTGTAACGGAAGGATCAAATGATCTTTGAAATTTGGATTTGAAATTTTAATTTTGACATATTCAAATGTTTTGTTTTGGTTAAATATAATATGAACGGTTTTTAACTTTTTTTTAGGATAATTACAAAATATAACCATATATAATTTTATGTAAATTGGTAAATAATTTTTTTTATGTTATTTCTATATTTTAGGTAAATTTGTAAATAATTTTCGTTTAAAAATATATTTTTAAAATTATAATTTTAATTTTGACAAATTCAAATGTTTTGTTTTGATTTAAATTTAATATCTACACTTTTAAAGTTAAAATTATTGTGTAATTACTTTTGTTTTAAAAAAATATATAATTTTGATATATTTTCAAACTTTTAATATTAATTTTGTCTTGTTAGAATATTTTGTTTTGGTTTAACTTTAATATGAACAGTTTAAAATTTCATAATAGATAGGTTTTGAAAATTTCAAAATAATTGAGTCATGAAGTTAGCCACGTAGATGAGCACTCATAAATATAAGAGATTAATTTTAATTTTTCAGATTAAGACATAATGTTCTCGATTTATATTAATTTTGATATATTTATACAATTTTTTATTTTTATAACTTTGACATATTTAATTACCATGGTGTATGTAATTAGTATTTTAATTTTAATATTTTTATAATTATGACATAATCAAACTTTTTTATTTTTATAATGTTAACATAGTTTTATAATTGTTGATTTTTATAAGTTTAACATATTCAACCGATGTTCGCGATTTTTTATAATTTTGATACATTTTATAAGTTTAACATATTAAAAATTATTCAAAAAAAGAATACATAGATTTGTGTTACCTTTAACGGAAGGATCAAATGATCTTTGAAATTTGATTTGGAGATATGTGAATGAAATTTGGATTTGGAGAAAGAACGGTTTTGGAGGTAACTGCATTATTAAATAATATTAAAATTTTAAATTATAACCGTCTTAAATTATAACTACATGATAGAATTTTAGATTTTCAAAATAGTGGATTGTGAAGGTAGCCACGTAGGATGAACTGAAACACTGAATTATATGAGATTGAGATTTGGTACATAAGAATTGTATATTTTAATATTAATTCTAAATTTTAAAATAATTTGATTTTGATCCTTTTATAAAGTTACAAGATCAATTTCAAATTTGATATTGATCTTGTAAATTAGTAAAAGGATCAAAATTTAAAATATTTTCAAATTTATAGGATCAATATCAAAATATGTAATTTATGTGATCAAGTTAAAAAAAAAAGACATGACAAGTGATCATTTTTTTCGAAAACGTCTCATATGTAATTGGTGCACGTTGCGCTTACTTAACAGTTGAAGTTGTTTACACAGAAAAGTGAATTAATTATACTGAGAAGTATGGATCAATATACTGAATAGTTTATACTATTATCGATTTTCTGTGTAAACTTTTTAGTGCAATCAACCTTCACTTTTCAATGTAATTAACCTTTACTTTTCAGTGTAAACAGTCTCAATTATTGAGTGAGTGCACGGTGCACCAAGTGTACATGAGACATACTCTTTTTTCCTGTGTTTATACCTGAAGCCATGCTAGGTAGAACTTATTAGCCCATATAAGATACTTTTATTAATTTAATATGTTGCTTGGTAAGCCCAATTACCAAAAATTGCACCATCTCATTTTAAAATGAGGATAGGAAGAAGGTGCTCTACCCTAAGAATGTTGCACTCATCATCTTAGCTAAGATCCTGGAAGTGATTGTTAGTTGCATCTTGGTGGACAACATCTGTTTCTGCAATACAATTTTCAAATCCGCTTTGGACTAAATGGTAACTTAAATGACTATATCAAGCCTAACGATACTGTTCTCAAGGGCTTTAGAGACACTGTTGTGACAATTTGTGGAAGAATTAAGCTCTCTGTGGAGCTGAAAGTAGACTAGATGGGAATGTTAGGATCACTAGACCCATTGAATTTATAATAGTTGATCTGCCGAACATCTCTAATGGCTTTTTAGAACGTCATTTTTTTAATCCTTTAAGGCAGTTGCCTCCATGTAATTTTACTGTATCAAAATTTCAATATTCGAGGGTATAGTTGATATTATAAAAGACGATCGAAGATGGCTAAGAAATATTTGAATTATTCTTGTATCGTTATAAATTATGGAACAACATCGAAGATCAAAAGTCTAATCTTGCCAGCGAGATGGACCTCGACCTCACTTAGGTCAAGGATAAGGTCCCCGAACCTACCACAGAGCAACTTGCAAATGGTGAGGCTGAAAGGCCAAAGGTAGACAAGACGACATAAAGCCATAGATGGCTTCGAGCTTATCACTGTCGAACTCGACCCTAGAAGCAAGATCAAGGACCCAACATGGATAAAAACAGTAGTTCCCACCGAAGAACTTGAGCACATTCATATCGATTGAGCTCATCCAAAACTCGAGGTAACTACAGGCCCCTAGATTTTGACAGAAATAAGGGGGAAGTCACACTATGCCATTTTTACTAAAAGACATCGGTTATTAACCGGTGTTAAACAGAATATGCAACTGATGTTAGACATGGTGATGTTGTAGATAGGCGCTGAAAGACATCGGTTATGAACCGATGTTAAATCTATGAAACAACATCGGTTAATAACTGATGTTATTCTATTTTTACCGATGTCGTAGGTCCTTCATCCTAACCTGCCTTTTCACCTATAAAAGCGGTAAAGTGAAGATATAACAACATTTTTTAACTGATGTTGTATCTTCTAAAGACATCAGTTTTTAACTGATGTTGTATGTACAAAATTGATGTAAAAAACCGATGTTTAAAAAAAAAACAAACCTATTTAAATAATTTGCAAATTTAATTTTAGATAAGAAGCATATTTTCATAAAATATGATCAATCATTCATAAAATAATTCTAAATGTCATAATACAATACTACAATTGCAATTCACATCCATAACATAAATTCATCTTAAAGATTACATGTCCAAAAGATCATACGTCAACATCTCAATAAATTAAACTATCCCTACTTATCAATCCACAAACATACTTCAGATCATATATTCTCTCTCCGCAAGATCCTCTTCCATTTTTTAATGAACCTGCAAGATACAAAATCAAAGAAAATAGAATGCTTAATATAAATGTAAGAAAATCTATCCAAGAGAATATATATATACACATACATACCTTGACACCCCAACTACAAATTTCTACTCAAATATATATAGTTGTACACATATATCCAACTCTTCTCGAACTTCATCAATTTCAACTTTCGTGTAATTTTTCTCCACGAACTACGTATAGTAAAAAATACATTATAAGATAAAAGATAAATCAAATGATGTGATTGTATACAACATTTAACACCGATTGCAACAAGTATATATCAACTTCTCCTTCACATTTAACAATCTGTCTCATGTAGCGAATTTGTCTTATGATCATAGAGTTTCCTAAGAGAAAAATTGATATTTTCGCATGGTCTCATCAAAATATGTTTGGAATTGATCCCAAGCATGCTTGTCACTACCTCAAAATCGACCCAAAATGAAAGACTGTATCACAAAATTATGAAAATTCGAACTATGAAAAATACACTTCTTTAGCTGAAAAAACCAAGAACTTGTAAGACAATAATTTGATCGAGCAAGTTAAGGATGAACCTTAATGGGTGGCCAACGCAGTCCATTGAAAAAGGAACACAATTCTTGGATTATGCATCGACTTCACAAATCTGAACGATGCTTGCCATAAGATCATTTTCCAATGCCCCACATTGAACATCTCATGGACATACAGTAGGGGCACGAGATGATATTCTCCATGGACGCTTTTGTGGGGTATCATTAGATCCCGATGACCAAGAAAGATATAAAGCACACCACCTTCCTCACGAAAAAAATATGTACAACTGGTAAAGAATGCCCTTCGGACTAAAGAACGCTGGAGCAGCATACCATTAGTTGGTCAATAAGATATTCATAGACCGGATTAGAAAAATAATAAAGATTTATATCGACAATATTATAGTGAAGATCTTGTAGAAAAAAGACCACCTGAAGAACCTCACTGAGATATTCTCCATCCTGAGAAGCTATAATATGAAACTCAACCCTAAGATATGTCACTTTAGGATGGAGTCGGAAAAGTTCCTTAGGGACATATTAGCCAGCAAGGTATATAAGCTAGCATATAGAAGATAAAGACAATTTTAGACTTGGAAGAGTCCACGAACATTAATTAAGTAAAATGGTTGACGAGATGCTTAACATTTCTTAGTATATTCGTTTTAAGGTTGGGAGACAAAGAGCAAATCTTTTTGCACTACAATTAAGAAGCTAGAACAAGATCATATGGAACAAGGAGAGCCATCTAACCTTCAAACGATTGAAAGAATACTTGGCAAACCTACAAAATCTCTCCAAATCAGTTCCAGGCAAAAAGTTATTTTTATACTTAGCTGCTTCAGAGTCCACACTCATCATAATGTTAGTGCGAGCTGAGATCAACAACATCTACTAATTTACTTCGTTAGTCAAGCTCTCCATGATACCAAACTTCAATACACCCTGTTGGAGAATTAGCCTATGCATTAGTGATGAGTGTAATAAAGTTGAGACAATACTTTTTTGATTATCAAGTTGAGGTCCTCACTTTCCTCCCACCCCGCCAAGTGCTCCATAAGATATGCCAAATACAAATATACGATTGCTAAAATGATCCTTGGAGATAGCTCAATACGGAATCACCTATGCACCTCGCACGCGATCAAAGGACAAACTTTAACAAAATTTGAAGTGGATCTCACCTTCTCATCTAACCCAACAAAGATCAACCACCCACCCTAGAAGTTGTACGTAGACGGTTCATCTACAAACACCAGCATCGGGGTCAGGATAGTTTTGATTGGACCAGATAACCAGTGTTTCAGAACCGCATTCCGATCTGAATTATATGCCACCAACAATGAGATAGAATATAAGACTCTAGTGGGCGGGCTCGAGCTCACATCCGCTGTCAAGATTAAACGATTGTACATTTGGGCAAATTTAAAATACATGTGCTTTTATGCATTTAGGGCTCATTTGGTTCAATGGATAAGATAAATAACTCAAGATAGGTTAGGCAAGATTATAATCTAGAGATTATTATCTAGGAGTTAAATAGTATATTTGGATTGATGGATTAAGATAATTAGTAGTGCAAGATAATTTCATTTTGGATGTTTTGATGGTAAGATTAATAATAAAAACATATGCAATTGACAATTTTACCCTCTATATCATAAACAAAAATAAAGTGAATTATGATTCTCATGTTCAATATAAGGGGAATATTTTAGTAAAGATAAAAACAATGAATTATTATCATGCCTCTTCCCAAAGATAATATTATCTTCCATTCAATTGAATTTTAGTTTTGGTCTTTTTATTAATCTTGGGCTTTTGTCCATTAAACCAAACATCAAATTAGATAAGATAATTTAATTTATCTTAGCTTATCTAACGAACCAAATGAGGCCTTAATGAAATATATGTTGGAGATAGTTTTATGTATATCTTTATGAAATATAAAGAAATTTTATATAATTAATGAAACACATGATTATCTTTTACATTTATAATTAAATATAGGAGTTTTTCGCTATAAAATTGTTAAATAAAGGGTTAAAAGGCCAAATAAAATGTAAAATGACAATTGTAACTGAACCGCGCCAGAAATCTCTAGCCGACAAGTTGAAAATATCGATATCGATAAAAATATTGAGGTCTTAAATTTATGAAAATATTGATGGATATACAGATATTGAATATCAATGTTGATATGTTTAAAAAATTATAAAAACTTTAAGAACAACCATTTAATGGATATATTTAATAAAATAATTTGAATAGATCTTACAGTTGTGATAAATTTATATATATATATATATATATATATATATATATATATATATATATATACACACACAT